>CM077458.1:18148769-18265090 GCA_039654765.1 Mylopharyngodon piceus | reverse complement strand
CTGGAAAAGAAATCAAAATGGGTTGAAATCCTATCTGTAATATTGTATTTATAGTGCATCACACACAGTAAGAATGAAAATGAAAATAAAATATTGAAATGTCAGACAGGTGGGTCAGTCAAACTGGACTATGGTTGCATAAAGAACCTGTATGACTTCAGTGAAATACAAAATCAAATATTTTAAGAACTGTTTTGACAGTGAACGTCAGTCTCCTCACACCCGCCTGGTTACTTTCCTAACCAGAAATACGGAGGGAGTACTCTGGGTTTGGGCCAAATACCGAGCTTAGAGCCCTCTCCTCAGACAGCAAGCCAAATACGCATACTATTTACTCTATCTGATTATTTGTAAGTGTAAACTCATGAAATTCAAGATATTGTTGCAAAAAGGTACTATCTGGAATTTTATATTATTATGTGATATAATTAAGCAGCAATATCACAAGAGCAAGAGAGCTGTTTTCACAGATTTGAGCGTGACTACAGACATGATATTGTTTTTCAGATGCATCTTCTGCACCACCTCTGCAGTGCAAAGATTAATTTTGTTGTTAATGATTTCATTTGATTGGTAACAGCTTCTAACTACATTTATTGATTAAAAGTAAGTCATTTCTCAGGCGGTAATGTGGATTTTTATGAATTTAAGGAGTGCTGGTCTGGTCTTGGGTTTTTTTATATGGCCAAACTGCACTGCACATCTAGTAAAGGCATACTTTTTTTTCTGTAATATCAATTAAACTTGCTGCCATTTATAGGGACACTCTCTTAAAACTACTTGATAAAATATGTGACCAAATTAACATCATAAAACAAATTTAATTGATTTAATAAAATTTAAACAATGTGTGTGCACCTGAGTCTGCTTGAAAACAGGTCTACAGGAACTACTGTTCATATTATATTTGTATAATCATACTATAGCCCGGTTTCACAGACAGGGCTTAGCCAAAGCCAGGATTAGGCCTTAGTTCGATTAGGATATTTAAGTATCTTTTATAAATGTACACTAGAAAAAACATTACCGGTGTACATCTTGAAACAAAACAATGGCACTGACATATTTTAATATATGCCAGTATAAACTGCTTTCAGTTAAAACAGCTCAAACATGCATTTTAGTCTAGATTAAGCCTTGTCTGTGAAACTGGGGGTATATTAATTATATTCACCAACAGATTTTTTTTTTTTAGTCAACATGATGATCCCGTTCATAAAAAGGACCACATGTTCAGACTCTTTATTTAGTAGAAACAAACATAACTTTTGTGCACTCATTTGGTCTTGGGTAGGATTTACGTGATTGGGCATAATTCAGTGACTTCTCACATGGCAGATAAAATATCAATCTGAGTCAAGTGATATCAAACTACACTACCAGTCAAAAGTTTGGAAACATTACTGTTTTTAATGTTTTTGAACGAAGTCTCTTATGCTCATTAAGGCTGCATTTATTTCATAATAAATACAGAAAAAACAATAATATTGTGAAATATTATTACAATTTAAAATTATGGTTTTCTATTTTAATATACTTTAAAATATAATTTATTTATATTTATATGCAAAGCTGAATTGTCAGCATCATTACTCTAGTCTTCAGTGTCACATGATCCTTCAGAAATCATTCTAATATGCTGATTTATTATCAATGTTGGAACAGTTGTGCTGCTTAATATTATTTTATAACCTGTGATACTTTTTTTAGGATTCTTTGATGAATAAAAAGTTAAAAAATATCAGCATTTATTTAAAATAGAAATCTTTTGTAACAATATACACTACCGTTCAAAAGTTTGGGGTCATTTTTTTTCTTTCTTTTTTTTTTTTGAAAGAAATTAATACTTTTTTTCAGCACGGATGTGTTAAATTGATAAAAAGTGATAGTAAAGATTTATATTGTTAGAAAAGATATATATTTTGAATAAATGCTGTTCTTTTTAACCTTTTATTCATCAATGAATCCTGAAAAAAGTATCACAGTTTCCAAAAAAATATTAAGCAACACAACTGTTTTCAACATTGATAATAACTGAGTATCAAATCAGCATATTAGAATGATTGCTGAAGGATCATGTGACACTGAAGACTAGAGTAATGATGCTGAAAATTCAGCTTTGCATCACAGAAATAAATTATATTTTAAAGTATATTAAAATAGAAAACCATAATTTTAAATTGTAATAATATTTCACAATATTATTGTTTTTTCTGTATTTATTATGAAATAAATGCAGCCTTAATGAGCATAAGAGACTTCGTTCAAAAACATTAAAAATAGTAATGTTTCAAAACTTTTGATTGGTAGTGTATATTACTTTGTAAATGATGTTTATTTAAATATGCTTACAGAAGTGAAAATGTAAGTATACATAAAGAGGAAAAAAAATGACATGGAAATATGAAAATCTTACTGGGACAGACTGTAAGAGCATTTTGTATGTGACATGTGAAAAGGTCCAAAACAACACTGGACCTCAATGACTTTCATTTTATGGTCAAAACACACTGAGCATTTTTTGAATGTTTGAGGTAGACATTTCTGGAAAAGAAATCAAAGGGTTGAAATCCTATCTGTCATACTGTATTTATAATGCATCACACACAGTAAGAATGAAAATGAAAATAAAAATAAAATATTGACATGTCAGACAGGTGGGTCAGTCAAACTGAATGTCCATGATAAAAAAGGAAGAACTTATATTGGAACACAAACAAGGTAACAAGTAACACAGCTGAACAGAATGAACTAATAATAAAATGATCATAGTAACCGAGGAGTGGCGGGAATTACAAACAAAGGAAGGCATGTGACGTGAAAACAAACTGAATGTCCATGATAACTGAAACTGAACAGAACAGACTGACACATTTCAGGAAAAAAAAGCATTGTAACAAACTTTTTTTATTGAACACAAGCTAACACAATAAAAGGTTACAAGTACATTGTAATAAGCTGACATTGTTTTACTTTGAATCATTTCTGCAGTGGCTAAAAGTGAACTACAGTATCACTCAATCCTTGTCATTTATACAGACAATCACTTTATACTCTTATAATCTTGATGAGGGTTTATTACTTAAGCTAATATCTATTATTAAATTAAACCAAGTGCCATTGATTATCACTAAAGCCACACAAACTACACTGGAATTTTTGTAAGATGATTAATGAACTTTCCTTGTGCTTCTTTTGCTTAAAACAGTCGTTTTTAGTGATTAAACATTAGGAGATAAAAAGATCTATATGCTTTCACTTTTCCTTCATCTATGCTTTCATTATATCCCTCCCTGTTTGTAGCTTGTACTATTCTAAACGATGTCTGAAACTTTGTATTACTTGCACTTCTCATGTTTATTGCCTCTTTAAGATGAAACGCTAGCTGCATTCTTCAATTTTAAGTCGCTTTGGATTAAAGTGTCTGCTAAATGAATAAATGTAAATGTAAAAAAAAAAAAGTCTGGTCCATTGTGACAGAATAGGTCTTTACCAGAGCCAACTTCTGTCTCAGAGGTATATACTGATGCGTTCTTGTGCCAGACGCAGCCGCTCCATGCGTTGGTGTAAGTCTGCTCTCTTCCGTCCAGCCTCTGTGTCCTCCACGAGTAGCTTCACAACATCCGCTCCATCCCGCAGGTCCATAGCGTGAGCCCGCACCATCACGGCAGCTTCCTTCAGTATGAACAGCAGGATCACCATGGGAATGTAGTCGGCCAGACGCTGATACACAATCTGTTTGATTGACAGAACATGTGGGAGTTTTTCAGTGCAATCAAAACCAAATATTAAAGAACAAAAGCAGCTAATACTGAAATCAAAAAACTGATTTACACCTCGTAGTAAATGATCAGTTTCTCAGGTGTCAGACTCCTGGTGTCAAAAACAGCACAGTTGTTGGGTGAGGTTGCGTTCTCTCCCGTATCCAAACTAATGGACTCGTACTCCTGTCTCTTTTCCACAAACTTGAAGTCTACAATTTTCTGGGTAAAAATGGGATCCTGTGTGTACACAAGCTTCTCCATGTTAATGTACTCATAGACCCTCTTCTCCACCTTGCTTTCTTGCTTTGAGTGAATGTCGTCAATATGGTTCTAAGGGAACATCAGAAATGTTATGTTTAAGACTTTTATTGCCTTTTAAGATGATTTAATGTGATCAACGAGTGTCATTTTAACACACCAGTATTATGTGTCTCAGATGAGGATAGTTTGGGAAGCACAACTCACACATGGCCCTAAACTCCTTCTGCACAATCCCTAAGGTTATATTAAATGAGAACTGTTATTATAAATAATTTCAAATGTAATCCACATATAATGTAAAAAAATACCAGCTAAAAGTTCAGCCAGCTACCTCGGATCAGCCTCAAAGTATCCAATGCTGGTTGTTTAAGGTCTCCCACATGTTTCTTTACCATTGATTCATATACACAGTAGTCACTGAAGGTCACCAGTTCTCTCCCACGATGAGCCTCGTCATATTTTTCTGTCATCTCTTTTACAGACTCTCTGACTACAATTTAAAAAAAAAAAAAAAAAAAAAACTAACAATAGTCAAAACAAATTATAAGAATAAAGGTCAATGGTGAAAGTTTGTCAATGGTGAAAGCCGGAAGTAGTAGGTCATTAGGGGCTTTTCGCCTACTGTTTTTCAAATACTATATATTTGGACATACTACTTTGTTGGCATATAGTTTTTCGCATACCATATAGTAGAGAAGTAGGCTATTCGATTTCGGATGCAGTGGGAATGAACACCGCTAGTGTGCAGCACTTTTCATATGTTTGCAAATGTGTCTGTGTCAGACCGCAAACGCAAGCTCATGTAAAAAGTTTCGCATTTGGCTGCATTCTAAAGGGGCGGTCAGACTGCACTTTTCGTTCCATTGACTTCCATTCAAACGCATGCAAATGCGTCAGATCGGAAACGCAAGCTCATGCGAAAAGTTTCTCATTTCGCTGCATTCCAAAGTTCAAGTTTGGTAAACTCTGACCTGTGAATTCACATCAGGTGAAGACGTGACCAGTAGACGATCGATACGTCACTGCATGACCTCTTGGCTGAATTAAAAGAACAATATTTTTGCAGTAGTCGAGTATATTGTAAATTTTTACATTTTGAGTGTATTACTATTTGTTATAGCTATGTTCAATTCATGTTTATAAAAAAGACACTGCAGAATGTGACGTTATATCAGGACCGTTGCAGTGTCCGAAGAAATTTCGCATTGGACAGGGGGGCAGCAAAAAGAAGACACTATATTCCGTCTATTGTATTCCACACTTTGTTTGTCATACAGTGCTTTGTGCTGTCAGACGAAGTGGATCAGAAAATTGAACCCGATCCGAATTTTTTTATGACAGACGAAAGTTTCGGAGGCAGTGTGTAAACATGATTGACAACGTGAGGTCGTATTTATTTTTTAATGTGCGAAAATTTTGGACTCAGTGAGCAAGGACCTTTAAAGTTCAAGTTTGGTGAACTCTGCCCTGCGAATTTGCATCACATGAAGATGTGACCAATAGAAGATAGATACGTCACGGCGTGACCTTTTGGCTGAATTAAATAATGATATTTTTGCAGTAAAGTCAAGTTATTTGTATATTTTTACATTTTGAATGTATTACTATTGGTTATATGTTGAATGTGTTTATATGTGTTTACGGTGTCAGGTGCGTTTAAGTCACTTTCGTCGGAGCAAGATGGCAGTGTATCTTCTCTTAATTAACTACACAAAAATCTACTTCATATCATATTTTGTACAGGCAATTAGCTTATTTTTTTTAAATACCTATAAGTATTGTGGTATTCTGCCATGTTTCTCACAGACACGTCCAAAACTTGTAAACTCAGGTCTTAAAGAAAATCCCGAGCTTCACACTGGTATTAACGACATTGTGGTGGTGTCATGTGCGTTCAACTCGTAAATATGATCTTTTCGTATTCGATGATTTGAACGCACCAATGGCAGAGCAGAAGCACAGAAGGTAACTGGCAATATTGTGTTTAAAATGTAGTGTTACTCAATATTAACTTGTTTATTGGATTGTTGAATAAAAGAAATCATATCACACTTGCGATATTGTTCTAAATAATTTAACAACAGCACTCTTGTTCATTGTACAATTGTACAGGTTTGAAACAACATGAAGGTGAGTATATGAATGCAAATTGTGCTGAATCATATTACCAAGAAGAACAAACAGAAGAAAAAAAGGTTCTCAATAATGTTATGTCACCATATGACGTACATGATGCTTTGGAGTTACTCAGATGACATTCCCATTGCTTGAACACTGGTCGAAGGAGCGAGTAGAGGTTCCCACTGTCTGATTCTCCTGTTCTACACAACTCACTTATCTGGTCACTGAACTCCAAGATTTTCTACACATACAGAGAAACACAGAAGTTCATTTCAGTCAGGATTCCACAGACATTGGACAATATAAGAAATGATGCTTGCGCTAACTGTACCTTGCTGAGATAAGGCCCCATGCGCTCTGGTTCTAAAGGAGGACCGTCATCATAACTCTTGAGCTCAACTCTCACTGCAGACAAGTGGATGTGAATTTGATCTCTGAGAGATGGAAGTGAAGCCTGTAGAATAAGGAATAACTAATAAGTGTAGTGTTTCGAGTAAGTTTCAGAATATTTTGTCATGTTTAGACCTGCCTTGATATGTTCGACCAGCTCTTTAGTGAGTCTGGTGGCCAGGCAGGATGTTGTGGCCCTCTGCTCTTCAAGAAGATAACTGGTGGCAACAGAAACACTCTTAAATGGCTTTGAACATTACACAAAATTACAGATAACTGAATATATATATATATATATATATATATATGCAACGTAATACCTGAAGTGTGCGTGATTGGCGAAGAACTCTTTTTCCTGTTTTGTGGCTTCAGCCAGAGAAACGTTTTCATTGATGTCACTCTGGCCTCTACATCGGACAATGGTGTAGCCCTTCTTGAGAGGAACCACTTTACCCTGCAGTACTTGTAAGATGTCAGCCTCTGCTCCTTTATCTACCAGGTCTGGCTTTGTCAATATTGCTGAAGCAATAAAAAGTGTTTGAACAGACATGAATGGAATGGCCCTGCTGTGATATTATATGTGATATCAGCAATAATTAAAGCAAAACTTCTAATATGCATACTCAAATGTGAAAATTTATCTGTAGTTTAAATTAAAAGTTATACCTAAAGTCCTTGAGCCATCAGGATCGACACCCTGAGCCATTCTAAGTGCTTCCGTGGTTGCAATGTCCACATTGCAGGGAACAACAACCAAATTAATGGTTTCTTTTTTTGCAATGAATTTCAGTATCAGGCGTCGAATCTGCAATTAATCAAAGGCTAATTTATAAGACAATGAAGACCTGAAACATCATCATGTTGCAGGTTTTATTCAGCAAGTGGTGTCCAGTTATCAAATTTATTCTTTTTATTACATTTTATTTTTTTTTTTAAAAAATTGAATTATATTAAATTGTATATTTTTAATTAGAAAAAAATAATTTAAAAAATATTTTCTTTTCTATAGAAAGAAACTGAATGCATAAAAATATGTGGTATTCATAATTAAATATTTTAATCAATTCACAGCTTTAGAAAAATATGTCTTGCTATTTTTGACATTCAAATAATGATTAAAAAGATTACAAAATTGTGTCTGTAATTACTTCTGGTTCATGGCATTGGAAATGAAAGGTCAAATTGGTCACATTGCATTGTGGGATAGAGTATTCCATATAGTAGGTCTGTTGTCATTGCACATTTTGTTAATTACATTCTAATTACTATTTCTGCAGTGTATGGTATTTGTACTAAACATGTAAGTATATCATATTTGACAAAGTTATTCTCTGGTAGCACTTTATTTTACAGTCCTGTACTGCATGTACATACTATGTATTTATATAGTAATAACAGGGTAATAAATAGGTAATAACCCTGAACCTAACCTTAAAGGAACACTCCACTTTTTTTGAAAATAGGCTCATTTTCCAACTCCCCTAGAGTTAAACAGTTGAGTTTTACCGTTTTCGAATCCATTCAGCCGATCTCCGGGTTTGATGGTACCACTTTTAGCATAGCTTAGCATAGTTCATTGAATCTGATTAGACCGTTACAGTCAGGGACCCGTTAGGGTCACAGGCGCTGCGTAATATCATTGCGCCTGCTGCACCCATGGTACGGCAGCAAAGTTCCTTGATTATTACGCTGGAATGAGAGTATAGTTCCTAGCCATATCAGCCTAGAAAATCGCAACTTTTCATTTTCCGTCGGTCTTAGTACACGATGTAACTACAAAAGAGACAAGTTTTAAATAGGAAAAATATCAAAACTCTTTGGTAATTTTTGAGCGAGATGCTAACGGTCTAATCAGATTCAATGAACTATGCTAAGCTATGCTAAAAGTGGTACCGCCAGACCCGGAGATCGGCTGAATGGATTCAAAAACGGTAAAACTCAACTGTTTAACTCTAGGGGAGTTGGAAAATGAGCCTATTTTCAAAAAAAGTGGAGTGTTCCTTTAACCCATGTAATTACCTTAAATTAACCAGTCCTTCTTATGTAAGTGCACATACTGTAAAATTAAGTGCATCACCTGGTCTCCAATGTCTTCCGGTTGCCCTTTCACAGGTACTCTTGTTATACCAGGTAGATCGATCAGTGTGAGGTCGCAAACATCAGGTGATGTGATCTCTAAACTGATGAGATCATCACAGATTCCCACTCCATCTCCAGCAAGCATATTTTGTGCTGTAAAAGACAAACACTACATACTTGCTCAACATTCATTCATCATGTTGGTAATATTTTAAGTAATGATAAACTGCTGTCATCATTTATTATAATGATTATTTATGATATTTAGCTTGATATATAGCCTCACCCCTTCTGACGTAACTTTCAACTTGTGCGGGATCATGAAACGTCTCTCGCACATCATTGTAAGAGATTATGGCAGTCCAGCCGCTCCCACTATTCAGCTTCCTGAGTTTAAGCTCCAGTGGACAGCGGGTGACAATACCTGAGTGGACCATATCAGAATATATAGATGCCTCCTAAAGTAAGCAGAAGAATGTAAATAAGATATATGTAGTGTATTATAAGTGAACAACATACCACTCCCACGAGGCAGAGCGACTCCTGACAGAGCCTCTAGAACAGAGCTTTTCCCTGAGCTCTGGTCACCCACCACCGCAATGGACGGCAGTGCAAGTTCCCTCTCAATGCCGATCCGCCTCATGAAGTCAATCATCTCAATGTAGGGCCGAACCTGTGCATCCCACTGCAGCAGAAATATTCCACTGTTCTCGGGACTTAAAACACACATTTGACAGTTACACTGAATTTGTAGAAAAGTTAAAGCTAAAGTTAAACTTGGTCAAAATCAAGGTTTTCCTTACCCATTTTCATCTGAAGAATCAAAATCCAATATTTCTGGTGAGCTGTCCATGACTGAAATGATATAAATCTCACTGATTGATCATCAATTTAAAAAGTGCTTTCTTTCAGCTGCAAATGTGTTTAGATTTATTTAAAATATTTCGGGAATCAAGTAAAGTTTGGTCAGAAATGAAGTCCTGGCAAATCAGAGTCAAATGCATACTATGAACCTTATATAGGTTTAATATTGCCTGTGGTTTGTGGGGGGGTTCCGCAGACAACAATAGTCAACCATAAGCAGAATTTAGTTTCTCAAAAAGGCTATGGTCAGCACTTGAACTGACCTTGAGTTCAGGAAAAATAAGGGAAGAACTGAATGCAAATATACTGCGATTTGGGCCGTTGTTTTATGGGAACTAGTTGATTTGTATGGCCATTGTATTAGTGTGTGTTTCATGTGCTTCTGTTAAGTCTATTTTTAATAGTTTAACAGACTCAGATTCCACAATTTCCCAGTCATTGTGCTGTATAAGCTATGATATTGTTGACGAGACTTGAATGAGGAAGCAGGTACCACAAAAGCTGAATTGCGAAATCTTATTTGTTTAATGCAAACCTGCCGTGCAGTTTCGGTAAACTATTTGAATACAGTTTTAAAAAAAATGCTCCCCCTCAAATGGTATCCCTCGGTTTAAGGGGTAGCAGCATACGTTATTAAATTTATCATGTATTGTATTGTAAAAATACTGTAGATCTGCAACCTCAGCATACTATTTCAACAAACTACCATCTTCTCCACAGCTTGACTGCCTGTGACTTTTAACTTGAGCACCGCATTTTTAGAACGCTGTGTCAGCAAAAAAACGTCAAATACGTGACGTCAATCTAGCGGCAAAATTTTGTGGGCAAGAATGGTCCATTGTCAATAGTGTAGCGATGTATGAAGCACGCCTAACACAAAAGTCACTTTCAAACCAAGCAGCTTTCTGTTAGTCAACACAGCAAATCCATGTGACCAACTTGAACCCGTTGCGAAATCTGCAATAGGAAAACTGTTCACCCTCACGTGAAATTCCAGTTCGCACAGACACCTATTAAAATGCTGGATTTTCCCAGTGAAAATATGCCGAACATCTATAAATGTGACAGCATCTTTAATCTAAGGGCGTTTACACAACACCGTTTTCAACTAAAAACAAGAAAATTTTTATGCGTTTTGGCCATTTATTTAAACAACAATGGCGTTTTGGGGGCCTGAAAACGCAAACCTTTGAAATCAGGTTTCAAAGGACAAGTTTTTGAAAACGATACGGTTATTGTCTCTGTGTAAACTACAAAAATACGAATTTGTGAAAATGGTGACATGCGTATTATGTGTTCAGTCTATAGGTGCATAGTAGGGCTGCACGATTTATCGCACGATACAAAAAAACGATTATCGCTTAATGGAATCGCAAAGGCTGCGATTATTTCTTTATGCGCAGCTTGTCAATGAAGTATGGGTCCAAATGCTAATCCATCTGAAAGCACTGCGAGTTTGAGTCGCTTATAATGTACATTTGAAAAAGCAACACACATCAAACATCTTTCCAGACATGAGAAGCATTTATTAACATCTTGTCCAACAAAAGACAACATTTAATAGCATGTTTTTACTCCAAACTCACTTCATAAGGAGAGTTGAGCATCCTTGTATGAGATGATGTGGCTTCTTACACAGAATAAGGCAGTCGTTTTTATTAGTCATGTTTAATCAATCAAAACATTTCAGTCTTCTGTTTATTCAGCTACAGCGATATGACACGTGTTATCTACTTCTGCGGCAGGGCATATTTGGAGTTTCTGCGCAAGAGCTGCCTTTGGCTTTCAGATGGAGAAGCATTTACTACCTACCACAGAGCCGTACAGCTCTGACAAGCTGTGCATAAAACAATCGCAGCCTTTGCCAAATCGTGTGCGGTTTAATCGCGATAAATCAAGTGTTTCTAGTGACATCGCCAACTACTGGCCTGGCAGCAGAATACAGCATTTTTAGTCGTTTTCACAGATCCAAGTGAGCGGGGATCGTTTTGACAAGGCTGTCGTCTATACTTGAAAAACGCAAAGGAAAAACTTTTCCTTTTTAGTACACCATTATCGTGTAAATGTACCCTAATTTTATAATGTATTTATAATGCAAAGAAGGCCTTTTTTTTTTTTCAACAGTAAGCTGCTTGTTCTGAAAGTGACTTCTGTGTGAGCTGTGCTTTATCAAAGTCCCTTTAAGGCAGGTTATTTCACTCGGCGGCCATCTTTGAAACGCCTCTCGACAGCTGTTTCAGTCATGCAAGTACAGAATGGGGAACCATCAAATTCTCCAAAGCTGTTCACCAAGCTTACGATTAAATTTCATATTTGAATTCACCAACTTAATCTGACAAGTAACAGTCTCAGTGACGCAATGACTTTACCAACTGTCGATTGGCTCTTTTATTTAAAAAGGCGGGACTTATTCCGCCATATTGCACGTTGCACTTTCTCCTATTCATAGTAATATCTAAGTGCACTGTCTTTGTGTATCTAAAGTCTTTTGGCATTATGCATCGCTACGCTACTGACAATAGACAACAGACCTTTTTTCCCCAGCGAAATTTTGCTCATGTGACTGCACCTTTATGGTGAATAGTGTAATTTTCAGTCACAATTTCTTTGCAGTTTTAAAACAAAAGCAACTCTCTATGAAGAAAAGAATAGGAAAACACATTTTCTACTTAATATTGGTCCTCCATAAAAAAGAAATAACCATCAGTCTAGATTTTGTAAGGCACTAAATAAATATGAAAGATTTAGCACAAAAACAGAAACAATAACTTTAATCTCAATGCATCCAAGAACGTGAAATAGGGGGAATAAACTTAACATTAATTAACCATTATGCATTGTACTGAACTACAATGAATGAACTAGGACTATAAAGCTTTGAACACAGCTGGGAACACGTTTCCTCTAAATGTGTCTTAAGTAAAAGGAGCAACTTAACCTTGAAACACTTTACCTTAAGTACTATATTATTTTAAATACCTTCAGAATGAGCAAAATTTAAGTGTACCAGAATGATTTCAAAATCTCTCGATTAGCTTTTCGAACAAAAATATTAATCTTTTTCTGTCCTCGGCATATGGCGAGTCTGGTTCAGCGTGTCCTGTGCCATTTGTCTCAAGAGCCATGGCGGTGAAAGTCTCTCTGTCTCTTTCAAGGGCCGCTCTGTCCCGCTCCAGTCTCGCTCTGTCCTGTTCCAGAGACGCTCTTTCCCGGTCAATTGCAGCTCGGTCCTTTTCCAACTGCGCTCTGTCTCTCTCCAATGCCGTTTTCTCTCTTTCAGCGACAGCCCTCTCGCGCTCCAACAGCACTCGCTCTCGGTCTAGGTCTGCGTGCTCCTTCTCCAGCAGCTGTCGCTCTCTTCTGAGTTTGGCTCTTTCAAAGTGTAGCTCATCTTGAGTCTCTGTGGGGCTTTTTTCCATTGGTCTCCCTTTCACACTCTCTGCTGTATCTGATGAGGGTCCATCATCAGCTACTGTCGCTTGAGTATTGACCTCGATGACTGATTGTGTTAATAATTCTAAAATATCACTCCCCATTTCTACCTGATACATCTTCTTGCAGGGCTGGGCTGCACATTCGGTCTCATCGGCCAGGTTGGTCAGCAAGGTCGGTTTAGGAGGGTCAACGTCAGTGGGATCGCCATCTACGGCCTTTTCCATGAGCCTGAACCACCGCCAGGATTCAGGTTTAACCGTTTCGACATCCTTCGCAAGAGCTTTTAAAACCTAGGCAAAAAGGGTAGAGAAAACTACATTAGGATTATTGCATGCATACGTATTTCATTTATAACTAGATTTTTAGATTTTCTGAAGAAAATAAGTATGAGTGGTGTGCAGATATACAAGTAAATAGTTTTAATTAAGAATAAAGACAGACCCTATGCATCCATCTTACCTTGTATTTGCATTTTAAATTCTCCCACTTTCGTTTTGCTCTTTGAGAAGTAATATTTCCATCCAGGTTTGATTTAGTCTCTTGAATGAACAGCCTAAAAACAGAAAACTCTCTCAATTTCTCTTTTGCTACTGCATATAGATTAAGACTGGGGTTTTCTACATAAAAGTTTGAGTGACACCCATGTCTGTGAAAAATGTGAGCTATTTTATTTTTTTTTACACAAAGTATTTTTAGGGCTGTCAAAGTTAAAGGGTTAGTTCACCCAAAAATAAAAATTTCTGTCATTAATTACTCACCCTCATGTCGTTCCACACCTGTAAGACCTTCGTTCATCTTCGGAACACGAATTAAGATATTTTTCATAAAATCTGATGGCTCAGTGAGGCCTCCATTGACAGCAAGATAATTAACACTTTCAATGCCCAGAAAGGTAATAAAGACATATTTAAAACAGTCCATGTGACTACAGTGGTTCAACCTTAATGTCATGAAGTGACGAGAATACTTTTTGTGCAGCAAAAAAACAAAATAACGACTTTATTCAACAATATCTAGTGATGGGCGATTTCAAAACACCGCTTCATGAAGCTTCGAAGCTTTACAAATGCCAAAGTCATGAATGCCAAAGTCACATGATTTCAGTAAAAGAGGCTTTGTTATGTCATAAGTGTTTCGAAACGTTTTGAAATTTTAATGGTTCACCACTGGGGGGCGTGACTTTGGCAGTTTGATACGCCAAACCACTGATTCGAAACCAAAGATTCGTAAAGCTTCATGAAGCAGTGTTTTGAAATCGCCCATCACTAGATATTGTTGAATAAAGTCGTTATTTTGTTTTTTTGGCGCACAAAAAGTATTCTCGTCGCTTCATAACATTAAGGTTGAACCACTGTAGTCACATGAACTGTTTTAAATATGTCTTTAGTAGCTTTCTGGACATCTGAAAGTGTTAATTATCTTGCTGTCAATGGAGGCCTCACTGAGCCATCGGATTTTATCAAAAAATATCTTAATTTGTGTTCTGAAGATGAACGAAGGTCTTACGGGTGTGGAACGACATGAGGGCGAGTAATAAATGACAGAATTTTCCTTTAATATGTTTACTTAAGATATTAATTAAATGTTTAACAATTTTTAAATTTTTATTAATACATATTTTAATATTTAAATAATTTCTAAAAATAAATCAATAATGGAAATCATGAATTCCTTCTACCATTATTTGTGCTGTTTATTCCTAATGCATTTCTCCTTGCCATTGTGACCTTTATCTGGCTCGTTGGGTGCTGTAGGTCAATATAAACTATATTTATTGTGAAAATTGCTAAAATTATGTAATGTATTTAATTGAAGAAAATGTAATTGTTATTTAACTAATCTAAAATGAGTAGCAACAAGTCAACTTTTTATCAACTTAATATAACTAAATAGTAACAAAATATTAAATAAATGTAAATTTATACGTAATACAGCCAATAATTTATAAAACATTATCTATATATTTTTATTGTTAATATTACACAGTATAAATGGGATATTAAATATGAAGTATGTGTCTTCATGTATTAGAACGGCGCTTACCATAAATGGGGGTCAATGGCATCAAAAATTAGAAAACCCCTTGATTAAAGGGGATAGTCCACCCAAAAATTAAAGTTTTGTCATCATTTAATCACCCTCAAGTTGTTCCAAAGCTGTATAAATGTTTTTGTTCTGCTGAACACAAAAGAAGATATTTGGAATAATGTTTGTAACCAAGCAGATCTCGCCCCCTCATTGACAGCCATAGTAGGAAAAAAAAATACTATGGTAGTCATTAGGGGCGAGATCTACTTAGTTACAAACATTCTTCCAAATATCTTCCTTTGTGTACATCAGAACAAAAGCATTTATACAGGTTTGGAACAACTTGAGGAGGAGTAAATGATGACAGAATTTTCATTTTTGGGTGAACTATCCCTTTAAGAGTTGTTCTTTATTGTAGAACAATAGCAACAACAAATTAGCATAGAAAATGAGGATACAAACAACATGTACTGCAGATGCTAAATGAATCACAATGAATACATACTCCCAGCCATTTCTGCATGTGTTTCTCCAGCCTGAGAATAAATAGCCATGGGCCATGCGCCACCTGATCAGTGTCTCTGTGTCCTTGTGAGACCCTGAAACAGAGCCGCAGTGCAAACAAATACAGTGAATATTCATTCACTTTAGGTTTGAACATGTGATTTTATGCAGAACAAACAGCCCAGTCAAACCACATTATAAACAAAGACAACTGTCAGTCTGAAATAATAGTAATAAATCCTTATTTATTAAGCTAATGCAACTGCACATATCAAGTACATTAAACTGGTTTTAAATCCACGTAGAATTACAAAAGAACTAATATAAGAGAGTTACAGAAATGTGCGAAAGTTTTGCATGCATGCAGACACAGTGCAGGTTTACAGAATGACACTCACACTGTTGAGATGGTTGCGCCATTTCTTAAAATGAGAGAGGTGGCCAAACTCCTCTTATGAGATATATAGTAATATCATGAATATTATTGATTTCTTTCACTTCTTCATCAACCGTTTATGTGTCTGTTGCGGACAGCACTTCTTCACAGCTTTTCCCCTTTTCTAACGGACAACCGAATGATGTCGGTTTATTGCCCTCTAGCTGTCAGGAGCAAAACAGATCTATGACAACAGAAAGCGCATCTTCTTATCAACTCTTTTTCATCTTCAGTTATAGATAGTAAATCTACAAGTTTGTCAAAAAAAAAAAAAAATGCTGAATCGTGAAATGAACAACATTATTATATTTAACTAATACTATTAAAAGCATTTTCGTTAAAGAAAATAAAACTGAGATAAAATACAACATAAATATTTTAAGTATAAATATTATTAAAAACGTAAACTAAAGGAATTATTATTATAATAATTATTAGAAATGTTTTCCTGGCAAGAAACTTAAAAAATAGTTTAAGCTGAGGCACGAAAATCACTGGAAATAAAAGTTTATTCAAAAGATTATTCAATTAAACTGTATTTTTGAAATATCATAAAATGTTGTAATTAGTGCTGTCAAACGATTAATCACGATTAATCACATCCAAAATAAATGTTGTGTTTACATAATATATGTGTGTGTACTGTGTATATTTATTATGTATATATAAATACACACACATACATGTATTTATTTAAGAAATATTTATACATGTATATTTATATATTTATATTTATATATAATTTATATTATATATAAATATAATATATTTTTGTTAAATATATACATGCATGTGTGTGTATTTATATATACATAATGAATATACACAGTACACACACATATATGTGACCCTGGACCACAAAACCAGTCATAAGGGTCAATTTTTTGAAATTGAGATTTATACATCATCTAAAAAGAGGGTGTTAGGATAGGACAATATTTGGCCAAGATACGACTATTTGAATATCTGGAATCTGAGGGTGCAAAAAAATTTAAATATTGAGAAAATCGCCTTTAAATTTGTCCAAATGAAGACCTTAGCAACGCATATCCATTCCCAAAAATAAATTTTTGATATATTTACAGTAGGAAATTTACAAAATATCTTCATGGAACATGCTCTTTACTTAATATCCTAACGATTTTTGGCATAAAAGAAAAATCGATAATTTTGACCCATACAATGTATTGTTGGCTATTGCTACATATATACCCGTGCGACTTATGACTGGTTTTGTGGTCCAGGGTCACACATTATGTAAACACAAACTTTTATTTTGGATGCGATTAATCACGATTAATCGTGATTAATCGTTTGACAGCACTAGTTGTAATACTTGAAAATGTATAAATAAAGTGAGAAAAAAAAGATTATTCAAAACTATAAACAAAAATATGCTGATCAACAGTCAGCGCTGGGTAGTAACTGATTACATGTAATATGGATTACTAATCTGATTCCAAAAATGAAATACTTGTAATTAGATTATATTACATTTTAAAAAAAAATTTTTTTTATTGATTATTACATGTTATTCTCACAATGCAATTATTTATTCATAAATCATTGATTCACTTCTTTTTTATCTTCCTTTCTAAAAAAAAAAGCCTTATATACGTTCAGAAGGTCATCCAGGTTTGTGGAATTGCACACACAACACATTCATTACTATCTGAATTATCACTCAGTGAGACATTTAACCATGTATTACTGTCTCTGGAAGCCTTCACAAATTCACATCATTTCATATTTACATGCAATGCAGGGATTCCCCAACTTTTTTGTCAGCTGAACCTCTTTGACCTAATATATTAATGATTTAATTACTTAATAGCTTCCATCATGAAGCCCAACCCTGACGTAATGTGATATTTAATGCACTTCATGTTGTTGATAACAAAGAATGGAACATTTTTCTTTCTCTTTGTATTTTTATATCAGTATGGTACAAGATTATCCTGTTCAAATCAATGTGATAAACAAGTTAGGTCAAAAGTAATCTAAAAGTAATCCAAAAGTAGTCCGATTATCTTACAAACCCGATTCCAAAAAAGTTGGGACACTGTACAAATTGTGAATAAAAAAGGAATGCAATGATGTGGAAGTTTCAAATTTCAATATTTTATTCAGAATACAACATAGATGACATATCAAATGTTTAAACTGAGAAAATGTATCATTTTAAGGGAAAAATAAGTTGATTTTAAATTTCATGGCATCAACACATCTCAAAAAAAGTTGGGACAAGGCCATGTTTACCACTGTGTGGCATCCCTTCTTCTTTTTATAACAGTCTGCAAACGTCTGGGGACTGAGGAGACAAGTTGCTCAAGTTTAGGAATAGGAATGTTGTCCCATTCTTGTCTAATACAGGCTTCTAGTTGCTCAACTGTCTTAGGTCTTCTTTGTCGCATCTTCCTCTTTATGATGCGACAAATGTTTTCTATGGGTGAAAGATCTGGACTGCAGTCTGGCCATTTCAGTACCCAGATCCTTCTTCTACGCAGCCATGATGTTGTAATTGATGCAGTATGTGGTCTGGCATTGTCATGTTGGAAAATGCAAGGTCTTCCCTGAAAGAGACGACGTCTGGATGGGAGCATATGTTGTTCTAGAACTTGGATATACCTTTCAGCATTGATGGTGCCTTTCCAGATGTGTAAGCTGCCCATGCCACACGCACTCATGCAACCCCATACCATCAGAGATGCAGGCTTCTGAACTGAGCGCTGATAACAACTTGGGCTGTCCTTGTCCTCTTTAGTCCAGATGACATGGCGTCCCAGTTTTCCAAAAAGAACTTCAAATTTTGATTCGTCTGACCACAGAACAGTTTTCCACTTTGCCACAGTCCATTTTAAATGAGCCTTGGCCCAGAGAAAACGCCTGCGCTTCTGGATCATGTTTAGATATGGCTTCTTTTTTGACCTATAGAGTTTTAGCCGGCAACGGCGAATGTCATGGTCGATTGTGTTCACCGACAATGTTTTCTGGAAGTATTCCTGAGCCCATGTTGTGATTTCCATTACAGTAGCATTCCTGTATGTGATGCAGTGCCATCTAAGGGCCCGAAGATCATGGGCATCCAGTATGGTTTTCCAGCCTTGACCCTTACGCACAGAGATTGTTCCAGATTCTCTGAATCTTTGGATGATATTATGCACTGTAGATAATGATAACTTCAAACTCTTTGCAATTTTTCTCTAAGAAACTCCTTTCTGATATTGCTCCACTATTTTTCGCCGCAGCATTGGGGGAATTGGTGATCCTCTGCCCATCTTGACTTCTGAGAGACACTGCCACTCTGAGAGGCTCTTTTTTATACCCAATCATGTTGCCAATTGACCTAATAAGTTGCAAATTGGTCCTCCAGCTGTTCCTTATATGTACATTTAACTTTTCCGGCCTCTTATTGCTACCTGTCCCAACTTTTTTGGAATGTGTAGCTCTCATGAAATCCAAAATGAGCCAATATTTGGCATGACATTTCAAAATGTCTCACTTTCAACATTTGATATGTTATCTATATTCTATTGTGAATAAAATATAAGTTTATGAGATTTGTAAATTATTGCATTCCTTTTTTATTCACAATTTGTACAGTGTCCCAACTTTTTCGGAATCAGGTTTGTAACTTAAATGTGTAATGTAATGAATTACGCTACAAACTACAGTTTTTGTCATGTCATTTGGAATCAGTAACTGACTACAATTTGTAAGTAATATACCCACTGTCAACAAGTTTTTCTGAGAGACTTTAGAGTTGATATACAGTTGGGTCCAAAAGTTATAATGCTTTTATTTTGAATTATTCTCATGAAAAAAAAAAAAAAAAAAAAAATTCATCTGCATTACATGTATACACATTTATTATAATAATATACATTTTTTATTTCTTATTTTATTTCATGTTTTGTTAACAATTTGAGTAAAAAACTGAATGACAACAGTGGACCGTGAATCTTGACATTTATTGTATGGCACAAACGGTATACTTTACTAACAGACACTGTTATATTACATTACATCAGAAATAAAGCATCACATTCTGTGTTTCTTAGTCAACATTCAAGTAAATAAACAAATCTCAAAAACATCTTAGTTTAGGGGCCCTTGTGCACCCTGCCAATGTATGTGGTAGTGAAATCCATTCTATGAGTCAAGACTGTGAAAAATGTGATTGATTTAGAAGTGAAAAGTACAAAAACAAAAATTTGACAAAAATGAAATTTTTTAAATGTCTCTTCAGACTGCAAAGACATCAACTCAAGGAGCGTTCAGATATCCCATAAGCTCACAGAACTCGGTGCAGTAGCTATCCGTTTTTCCCTGAGGTTTGCCTCATTCTCAGAGTTGTTTCAAATTTTTTCCATCACCCTTTCAAGTAAGAATATTAATTTTTCTCTGTTCTTTTCATGAGGACAGTCCAGTCCATTGCATCCTGAACTGCTTTTCACGTGATTTGTGAAATCTGCCGACCTTCTGTCTCTTTCAAGGGCCGCTCTGTCCCTGGCCAAAGCGTCTCTGTCTTTCTGCAGTCTGGCTCTGTCCTGTTCCAATGACGCTTTGTCTCTGTTAACTGCAGCTTTGTCCTTCTCTACCTGGGCTCTGTCCCGCTGAAGAGCTGCTCTTTCCCGATCCGCAAGGGCCCTTTCCCGCTCTAAAAGGGCTTTTTCTCTGTCCAGGCCTCCAAGTTCTTTTTCTAGAAGCTGTCTTTCTCTTTGAAGTTTGGTTCTCATGATGTCCAATGAATGGCTCTCTGCTGTCTGTTTGCCTTTTTGTATTCCCCGCTTAACCAAATGCGATTTGGAGGCTGGTGGCGCGTTCACCGAAGTTCCTTCCTCTTCCAGAAATTCTAATATTTCCCCTCCGACTTTGATCTGGCGTAACCTCTTACTCGGATGAGGTGCATTATCATTGTCAGCTTCTGAGGTGATCACTTGCTGGCTGATCTTTTCATCAAACTCTTCAGCCAGAGCATCGTCCATGAGATTGAACCATTTCCAGCAGGTGGGGTTCTTCTCCACGCCAGTGGGAGGATATTTTGCATCCTTGTAATGAATTGGTAAATTTACTAAACTGTTGAATATTTTTGGCATTTGAAAAACACAATTGGCAGTGAGACCAACCTTATATCTTGCCTTCAGGTTTTCCCACTTTTTGGCAATCTGCTCAGTTGTCATCTTTTCCTCAAGCCCCATTTCTCTGAGTATTGCACTGGAAAAAAATAAACAAAATAATAACTTTTAATCTGAATACAGGCTGTGAGAGATCAGCACAAATTCTAAGGTTACAAATCGCACCTCCAGGCTGTTTTTGACGAATTTTTCCTCCCGTCAAAAAGCGCTGAGTTGCTCGACCGCAGCTGTATCAGTTTTGTGATATCCTCAGTAGACACTAGTGCACATAAAACAGCCAGTTAGTTAGCTTTATGCTCACATTACTAATTAGTTTCGCGCAAAAACGAACGACTTACTTTTATAGATGAGTTTAGAGGTGGTCGACGCTGAATCCATATTTTATATCACTTAGTAAAACAGATTTCTAGGGCCCTTAATAGTGCACGTTGGCAGTGTGCTTCTGTTAACATTCCCTCCCAGGGAAAATGGCGCCGTACGAGCACATCCTGGATAGGCTGCCTACTAAGTGCCCTTGTTGTGAAGGAGTGAATATGCGTCCTTGGAGAGCTTATAAAATTACTTCTCGAAATGCAAAATCTAGTTTGACCTAAAGAGAATTACTACGTGTGATTAAAACATTAAACTCAAACGCACTAACGAGCTCTTTCTATGGCTAACGTTACTGACTAGGTTAGAAAAGACCAAAGAAAGGAAATTAACATTAAACGGGGCGTGGTTTATTGGACCGGAGGTTGTCTCTAATATGTTTAAATAATAATTTTTAGCTATTCTCTGTGTATTTTCGATTAAAAGAATATTAAAGTCTTTTAGTGTCATTATTTAGGTTTAAATTCTTGTTATACGGGATCATACAGTATTTACAAACAACTGATTGGTCTATACCGAACAGCGCTGAGAAAAATAACAGGCACCACGAGACAATACAATCATGTGTCAGCTGTTACTTTTCTCAGCGATGATTAGAATTGATCAATCAAATCGTTTGTTAATAATAGATGAGGATTAAAAAAAACATTTAAAAACGAGATTGTGGGTCAGTTTTGCATGCTAAGTGTTAACAAATTAATAGATTTAACCAAATATACTATTTAGTGAACAAATGTATCCAATAATAACGTCGTGAGATTTGAATACAGTCGTGGAGGATGCGGTTCTCAGCCATGCGCCACCTGGAGGAAGACAACTTTTGTCCCATAGAAAACATAACCAAGCAACATTTTCCACCCAGTGGTGAAGGTGAGAAATGAGAAGTCCCAATATAAGTTGATGAACGTTGTTTATGAAATGAAAAAGTACATCTGTCCACAAAAAAACGACATTTTAAAAGTTGAAAGAATTTGAAAAGTATATGCCCGAATGAAGAAACAATGTATGTATATACACTGTGTAATGTAAGTCATGTTGTGAGATGGTTTATAATGTGCACAGAGTCACATCTCCACATCAGAAATATTAATACTCATAAAATAAGTACAGTACTCTTTATATAAATAAACAGCTGCTATTATCCAACCCAGATCTTCATGTATCATGTTTTAAATCTCAACTAATGCACTTGACCTTTACAAGCCTCTGCTAAACTATTAATAAGAGAGAGGGACTCCTTCCCTAATGAAGAAACAGTCAACAAGTCCTGTCAGGATGGAGTGTCAACATACAATTCATCAGCTAATTGGACGATGGAGATGTGGCCCAGTTAATGCTTGGATCTGCCAAGCAGCTAGTGCATAAAACTTTCAGATGAATTTAAAAGGCAGGAAAGTGTGGCATTCCGTTTGTGCCCCCAAAAATATGTATTGCTTTGTACAATACATTTGTCTATGTCTATTGTTAAACTTGTGACACAAAAGAAGAGACTGTGTTGTCACTTCGCATCACCTGCGTCTGGGCCAAAACGTTTTGTTTGAACACAGTGCAAAGATGGCCAACTAGCACGTACATTCACTGCGTGAGAGGAAATAACTGTCTAGATCAGCACAGCAGGTGGCAGTAGTCTATATAGTAGTAGTATAGTAGACTATATAGTGGTCTATATAGTCTAATTTGTCATTTAAAAAGGGAAACCGAAACAAGTACTGCAGATATACAAATTATAAACAAAATAGTGCTTGCTTACCATTTTGAATATGAATCATGTTTATCACTTTTTTCACTCCAGACTGCCATGTTGTTATGAAATTGTTTGTGTATTGGAATGCTCAGGTAAGATGACGTAAAATTAGAAAAGCCTTCTGTATTTGCCCTCTTGACTTCGTAGTTTGCTCACTTTCATCACTTTTTTTCATGCACTGGTTCGCTATAAAGCTGAACAGCCAATCAGAGTGATCTGTCTCTCCAGCATCTCTGTGCTGGTTAAAAAACAACAACAACAAAAAAAAAAAAACTGGACTGACAGACGCTCAACGACGCCCCTACTTTGGTTGACGGCTGACCGTCGGCTTGGTGTGTCACTCAGTGAACATTCTGCAACACATTTTACAGATATCCAGGTAAACAAATAGATTTTTTCAATAATAACTTTTCTAAAATTTATCTTTCTGTTCTATAATCTTTAAAGGGTTAGTTCACCCAAAAATGAAATTTCTGTCATTAATTACTCACCCTCATGTCGTTCCACACCCGTAAGACCTTCATTCATCTTTGGAACACAAATTAAGATATTTTTGATGAAATCCGAGAGCTTTCTGACTCCTCCATAGACAGCAATATAATCACCGCTTTCAAGGTCCAGAAAGGTACTAAAGACATCGTTAAAATAGTCCACGTGACTGCAGTAGTTCAAACTTAATTTTATGAAGCGACAAGAACACTTTTTGTGTGCAAAAACAAAAAAATAACGACTTCATTCAACAATATCTTCTCTCATCTGTCATTCTCATACGCTGTTTACGTCCAGTGTTTCCAGGTTCTACATCAGAACGCCGGCTCATTATTGGCCGACGCTGTTCACTTGAGCAGCATGACGCATGCGTGTTATGCTGATGCAGGAGCCGGGACTATTTTAATGATGTCTTTAGTACCTTTCTGGACCTTGAAAGTGGTAGTTAAATTGCTGTCTATGGACGAGTCAGATACCTCTCGGATTTTATCAAAAATATCTTAATTTGTGTTCTGAAGATGAACGAAGGTCTTATGGGTGTGGAACGACATGAGGGTGAGTAAATAATGACAGAATTTTCATTTTTGGGTGAACTAACACTTTAAGGCCAATTCACACCGCACAGACACTGATCCGACAAAACCAGCGAAGTGTCTGTTGCCATCTGTCGGTGCCGTGTAAATTGGCCTATAGTCCTTACGTTTCATCTTCATACGCCATCATAATGTTTATAGTTTTAGGGTGCTTTCACACTTGGTTCGACTGCCTGGTCTGAACCCGAGTTAGATTGCTCCCCCCTTCCCCTGCCGGTCACCGTGATTGATCTTTTGTTGATCCTGGAACAACATTCCTGTCCAAAAACATTGTCCTAACCCTATCCCTACCCCTGCCCATAACTTATCCCTAAAATCAGAGGTAAAAGAGATAGGTGAATAAGAATGGTTTAGAAGCCCCTAACCCTTGTTTTAAGCCTAAACTGGAGATTAACTGTAAACCTATCCCTCAAATCTGATTGGTTGATAGGAATGTTGTTCCAGGATCAACAAGAATGCTGGTCCAGGAACATGTTCTACCTGGTGAAATCATGTTCAGCCCCCCTGCCACAGCTTGATTGTGTTCACGTTATATTATTTGGGTCCGAACCGCGGTACTTTTGCGTCATTAACTGTTTACCCCTACATGGTAGCAAAATGAATAGCATACCTCACTGTAATATTTTGGTTTTTGAACCATTGGTTTTGTTTTCAAACCGTCAACACATAATGGCACTTGCGTCTATCTGCTCTTTAAAGAACGCAGGAGTCCAGCTGAAATGAGATATACAGTGCTGCTTGAAAGTTTGTGAACCCCTTGCAGAATCTGTGAAAATGTGAATAATTTTAACAAAACAAGAGTGGTCATACAATATGCATGTTATTTTTTATTTTGTACTGTCCTGATTAAGATATTTTACATAAAAAATGTTTACATATGATCCACAAGACAAAAAAATAGCTGAATTTATAAAAACGACCCGCTCAAAAGTTTATGAACCCTTGATTCTTAATACTGTGTGTGGTTACCTGGATGATCTATGACTGTTTTTTTGTTTTGTGATGGTTGTTCATGAGTCGCTTGTTTGTTCTGAGCAGTTAAACTGCCCAATATTCTTCAGGAAAATCATCCAGGTCCATGGATGCATTAAGATTCAGGGGTGAAAACTTTTGAACAGGATAAAGATGTCCAAATTTTTCTTATTTTGTTTAAATATCTTTTTTTTTTTTCTTTTCATTTAGTACTGCCCTTCAGAAGCAACAGAAGACACTTAAATGTTTGCCAGAAGACAAATTAAGTACAATATTCCTTGATCTTCAAATTCAAACGTTTTCACCCCCGGCTCTTAATGTATTGTGTTTCCTTCTGGAGCTTCTGAATGTTTGAACCTTTTTTAATAGTTGTGTTTGAGTCCCTCAGTTGTCCTCAGTCTGAAAAGATGGATCTCAAAATCATTCAGTCACTGCTGGAAATGGTTCAAATACGCAAAAGATGCTGGAAAACTGAAGAATTTTTGGGACCTGGAGGATTTATCTGAAGAATATTGGGCAGTTTAACTGCTCAGGACAAACAAGCGACTCATGAACAACCATCACAAAACATAAAAACAGTCGTGGATCATCCAGGTAACCACACACAGTATTAAGAATCAAGGGTTCATAAACTTTTGAATTGGGTCATATTTTAAAATTCAACTATTTTTTTTTTGTCTTGTGGACTTTATGTAAACATCATTTATGTAAAATATCTTACTCAGGACAGTACTAAATAAACAATGACATGCATTTTGTATGATCCCTCTTATTTTGTTAAAAATTATTCACATTTTCACAGATTCTGCAAGTGGTTCACAAACTTTCAAGCAGCACTGTACATCCTCTGCTTGCAGTGTCACTTCACTTCACTTTTGTCAGGAAAGTGAGTGAGAACACACACAAATACACTTCATCAATAGCGGTTCACTTCCACAATTTAGTACGATTGCATTCATATCGAACCATACCAGAGATCACATGAACCATATCCCAGACAACCTTTTTATGTGGACTCAGGTACGGTTCGCAGGTGCACACCTGAGTTCAGAAAAAACAGATCACATCATCCAAACAAACCAAACTCTGACGTCAATCAAACCGTAGTGTGCACCAAAAGTGCTAGAGTAAAAGCACCCCAACAGATTTTGTTTTTGGCACAAACAAAATGCTGTAATTTCCACAAACGACAGAAAACTACAGAAATTTTTCTTAAGTACATAATAGACAAATGTACAGTAAAAAGCAATCGATTCCTTTCTGGCACATATTGAACCTCATACAGAAGTGGAACGAGCAAAACTTTGTTCCGTCGATATATTGCCCACTCTGTTTTATCGTATTGATAACGAAATGCATTTTGCATCATCAGTTCAGTCATGTGAAAGGGTGTCCTTTGTTGTCCAGCGTGGAGCAAGGGGGCTAATCTCTGTGCATATGTCCTTAAAAGCACTGATGCTGTTTTCCTCTTAAATTATTAAGCTTCTTCAGCGGCTTAAAACCATTGAGAGAAGATTAGTGAGGTTATTCTGTGACGGTGTGTTTGTGCGTGCGCGTGCGTGCACATGAAGTGTGTAAGGTTGTGTCTTCTGCGTTTTGTTTGTGCAAGGATGCTATTCAATATCTCAATCAATGTGAGCACTCCAACAGAGGCTGATCAATCCATCGGTGCCAATTAAACCTCAAGCTGTTGTCTTTCAGAATCACATTAGTGTTGCATCTGTCACTCAAACGACCAAAATGCCCATTTTGTACTTAAAATCAACATCTGGATCAGATACGGATGTGTATTTAACATGTTTAGATGTATAATTACGATCTTATAGGTGCATGCATGTGTTTTTATTCTCAACAGTGCATTTGAGAGAGTTTTTGCATGCGCTGTATTGTAATTTCCCTCTATGTGGATCTGTGTCTCTCTAATCCAGCAGTCTGTATCCTGTGTTGGGGAAGAAGAGGGGGTTGTATGTGTCTCTGTAATCTTGCTATGTCTGTGTGGAACTGTGTTGGTAATCCTGCTGTGTGTGTGTGTGTGTGTGTGTGTGTGTGTGTGTGTGTGTGTGTGTGCATGTATGTGTTCGCTCACTGTCTTCAGTGTAATCTATGATAGCGAGCATTTGTGCACGTGAATGGTCGTCAATGTTAAAGCATACATGCCTTGTGCGTTTAGCATCGTTTTACGCCGTATGGCCGGCTGCACGGGCACACACTCGACTCCACGTGTGGGCAGGGTTTGACATCATCAGCCGCCATTGCCGTGCTGAGGTGATATGGGAGGGCAGGGCCTGGATCAGGAAAGACATTTGGCTTGATCTCTAACTTTCCAGAGGCGTGGCTGGGGGAGGGGAACGACCGGTTCGTAATGACAAACTGGAATTAGGATGAAGATAGTAAGTAGTCTCAGATCAGCGGTTCCAACTTTTAACCATTATGGAAAAATCTAAAAATCTGGTCTCATGTTGCAGATATTGTGGGTTTAAAAAATGGGAATGTGTATTAATTCAGGTTTTGAAGAGGTCAGTAGTGGGTCTTCACTTGTGAAAAAGAAGTACACTTCATCATACTTTAAAAAAAGAGTGCTTTTTATAGACATAATATGTGACCCTGGACCACAAAACCAGTCATAAGTCACACGGGTGTATTTGTAGCAATAGCCAACAATACATTGTATGGGTGAAAAATTACTGTTTTTTCTTTTATGCCAAAAATCATTAGGATATTAAGTAAAGATCATGTTCCATGAAGATATTTAGTAAATTTCCTACCATAAATATATCAAAAATGTATTTTTGTGAGTGGATATGCATTGCTAAGGACTTCATTTGGACAACTTTAAATATTTAGATTTTTTTGCACCCTCAGATTCCAGATTTTCAAATAGTTGTATCTCGGCCAAATATCCTATCCTAACAAACCATACATCAATGGAAGGCTTATTTATTCAGCTTTCAGATGCTGTATAAATCTCAATTTTAAAAAATTGGCTCTTATGACTGGTTTTGTGGTCCAGGGTCACATATACTTTAAATGAATATACTTAAGTGCGAACTGAATGTAATGTTTTAGGGCACTTCTTAATTGCATGTTATTTACAATTAAAAAAAAAAAAATGTATTATAGTTTAAAAAAATGTATATATAGTTTATATTAAATGCAATTAGTTAAGTATTTAGGTAGGATTTAAATAAATTTGTAAATATACATTGGTAATGATGACGTTGCAATTTAGTACACTAAAAAAATAACTGTAAAAAAAAACAGTAAAATACTGTTTTCCATTGAGACAGTAATATACCATAAAAACAATGCATTCTGGGTAATATTTGTCATTTTAAGAAAAGAGGCATAGGCTACTTTCCCGAAAACGACAAATAATATTACCCAGAATGCATTGTAATATACAGAAGTAATATACAGTAAAAACAATCCATTCTGGGTAATATTTGTCATTTTCGAGAAAGTATAGCGCTGCGTCCAAAATCGAATACTTCTCTACTATATAGTACACGAAAAACAGAATGCGAACAGAGTAGTATGTCCGAATTCATAAGGTGCGTCACAATTCGCGTACTTATACACTATTATAAGTGTACTTATACACTTTTTAAGTACAAATAGTGCGAGTAGTGCACTAAATTGGATGATGCACTAAATTAACGGAAAAAACGAAGTGTGGAATGTTCATGCACTCAACTGTCGCAGCTTTATACGTTTCTGAGGGGGAGGGGGGAACAGACTCTGATGTTTAATAACAAAATAAGCTTATAAAATTCATACACTACATGGATGAGTACATAGTGCATAAGTACATAGTGTATAAGTGCATAGTGTATAGTGCGTCATTTGGGAGAAATGGCGAAAAGTACCCGGATAACTTACTACTTCCGGCGAGATTCTGAAGTGCGCATATGGTGGACACTTTACTATCCCATGAGGCCACCGGAGAGGATTTGTGAATGAAGTTGAAGGGACGTAACTGACGCTGGTAGGTCATGTGACAGTAACAATATGACGGATGTAGTACGTCCGAATTCATTCATACTACACGCATTCATACTATACAGAACGTAGGCTACTTTTTCAACGGTCGTGAAGTAAATTTAAATTCAAATGTAGTACCTACTCAACAGTAGGCTACGCGATTTCAGACGCAGCTTAGGTTACTTTCTCAAAAACAACAAATAATATTACCCAGAATGCATTGTTTTTGCGGTATAGGCCTTTCAATGGAAAACGGTATTTTATTGTGTAAATTTTTTTTTTTTTTTTTCAGTTATTTTTTTTAGAGTGTACATTTAAAATATATTAACTTTAAATGTAACATCAACTAATACTACACTAAATTATAATCAAGTAGGCCTAATCAACATCTGCTTTGATATGTTAGTCAACACATCAAAAATTTGTGTAGGCTACTAAAAACATGACAAAAATTTAAAATGCACTTTAAAGTTAAATGTTTAATTTAACATTATTACAAAGTGCATTTTTTAAAACTGTGCTTAAGTGTGTTAAGTCTACTGTCTTTTTTATTTTTTTATTGTTTGCGAACAGTATCAAATTAACATTAACAGTATCACAACATATATGAAGTCTACTCTCTTTAAGTAGGCTACACTTAAGTGGCATTTTATTTGATTAATGTTAGGCTGCAAGTACTTTTTTTTTTTTTTTTTTTTTTTTTTTTACAAATATACATTTAAGTTTTGAAGCACACTACAAGCGCACATTACGTTCAAACAAGCACACTTCTTTTTCACTAGGGGCTGATACAGCAAAGATGGAGGTAGGGACGGATGCTCAATCAAACCTGGGCTATAGTGCAGCGGGTTTATAGCGATGGAGCCCGCGTCGCGAGAGTAGGGGATAGGCAGCACTATTTATAGCTAATCCTGTTTAAGCGAGGTCATGCTCTCTACCGTCCCTGAGACAGAGCAGTGGAGTTAAACGCTCGCGTGCCAGCGTACGAGAAGCATCCCCTGCGCTTTTAGTGCGTCGTACCAAACAAAAAATACATCCCAAGAGGCTATTTAGCATTATAAATATCACAGGGGATTTTTCCATGCTTATTTTGCTAATATATGGTACGACACATCCCAACTAATTTTCAGAAAAAAAACATTATTTTATAAATATAATTCTTCAATAGCTTTTATCCTCAATCTATAGACAAAAAATACTCTTAATTCCCTCTTATATTAGATGTGGCTGGATAGTGGAGCCTTCACTAAGATAATAATTTGTAAATCTCTGCTAGCCTACGGCTCTCCTCTTGTTGCTAATAATAATAGCTACATCAAGTTTATCATGTCTATCACATCGCCCTATCTTTGCTGGTTGCTGGTGATGACAGCTGTTTCAACAAGGGATGACACCTGTACCTGGGACAAGCGCTGGCCAATGGGAGTCTGCGTTAAATCCCGAGCCGTGCCTCTGACGTAAATCCTCCACAGACTACCGCGCGCGGTGGGCGGGTCGTTACGGATCGAGTTGTAGATCCACTGCGCGAGACTACTGATGATGCCAAGTGGAACTGACGCGCACCAGTTCAAAGTGAGTACACATGTATGCAATGAAAATGCATTATTATACAGTACTAGGCTATATGAAAGGGTTGTTTCAGATATTACAGTCGGACTTTTTTGTATTAAAAAAGATGATTAGAGACTCGGTTTAACAGCGGAAACATGCTGTTTAAAGTTATTCTAATATTTTAGCTTGTGGAAATCGCGTTTAATACTCGTCTTTTATAATTTCCTCTTTATATATTTAAATTTTCTGCTTTATACCTTCTGGCAGCAAAATATGATTCTTTATGAGAATTTTGTACTGTTCTAAATATTCTCCCAGACATTATACAACGAAGAAAAACAATGGTGTTTTTATTTCAGATGAATCTAATTTAAAACAGTATTACATTTTAGCTGCTTAGGCCTATTTGTGATAGATTTCCTCAGTCGAATCTTTTCTAAAGGAGAACTGTGATTGAGAGACTTGTCTTTTTAGTCTTTCTTGTAAACTTCATGCTCATAAAGCCTATGCAACATTAACATTACTGCGCGCAATGCTGTTTGTGTCGCCAAGAGGATTTTACATGGCACAATGACTTCATAATCATAACTGCCTTGCATCATGCTTTTTGCTTTAGGGGGCCAGTGAGCTTTGGGTTTGATTTGTCTTTAGGTCATTTCATGTTAATAATTTTATGGTGATGAAACAGGCCAAATAGTAGAAAATGTTTATTAGTTTATTATGGCGATAATATAAACCAGTAGGTTTAGTAGAATGTCATAATATCAACATTTTATCCCGTTCAGTGAGGGTGCCAATTGTGGGGAGTTAGTCAAAACAAAACGTTGATGGGGTCTCAAAGTATGTTTTATCAAAAAAAGTAAATACAATACAGCAACGTTTTTGTTTAAGTAACCACAAAGTTGCATTAAAAGTTAGTCAGAATGTGCTAATATACACAGACGCTAGCGAACTCAGGTGTTGCTTTCGGCTAGGAGGTGGTAACCATAGCAACAGTTAGGCGCTCTAGTTCTTTCCTCACGTCGACAAAACGTACGTCATCATTATTTATCTTTTTATTATTTTTTTTAAGTAATTTAAGATAGCTAAATGTTAACCCACTTTTTACAAAGGGCAGCAAAAGACAACCTGGGGTGCGCGACAAACATCCGCCATTTGAAATATCAACTGAAAGAAAAATTCAACGCCTAAAAGGCTTCGAATACTTTATTTTATGGCGTTTTAAAACACTAGTTATGCTTGTTTCTGCCTTAGGCCTAAACATGGAAGAGCCATTGCTAACAGACTATAGCCATTGTGTTAGAGACCTCTAGAGTTATATGAAAGTCAAAGTTATTTCTTTGCTGGAAAAATAAGTATTCTGACCATGTGATGTTTGATGTCATAAAGCAAAAATATACAATACTGAACATATAAGATATAATGAAAGTCCTGTAAAATGACAAGTTATTCCTTTCAGATGCTCATTTATCACCTATTCCCTTCATTTAGACAGTAATATTCCACATCTGACTTCCAGAGCTTGATGATTCATCACAATGTGACTCACACCTCTCATTCACAGCATGAGTAAATATGGATTTTCAGCTTTCTTGTCACATAAAGGTTAACAGACAAATTCTTCCAGTTTATTTTTGACAGCATTTAGTTTGAAAAAGGTGCTGCTGTGTGTGAACATGCTTTATAAAAGACAATACCAGTTTGGACCTCACATACAATGATTGTGTGCATAAAACCTCTAATAGTGACATTCAAGCTGTTCTTTCAGCCTTCTTTATGAAATTCCCCTTTTAGTTTATTTGTGATTCAAACTAAAAGCTTTTTTATACATAAGAGAAACTCTTGTGCCCCAGGCTTTGTCCGGCTCTATCATTTACTCATTCCTACTATCTAGGAATGAGTAAATGTGTTTGTGTTCAACAGCGCATACTGTTCCATACAGCAGCCATGGCTTCGTGTCTCACTACTGCCACAGATTGACTAATTAGATTAAGCAAGAAGCTTTCCTAAGATAATCATTCAGCGAGCCATTTCCTCTAATGGAGACTGTGCTCCTCAAGACTGTCCACTGAAGGTCAAATAATTTGATGAAGTAAAGGAGAATTTTTGGCATGTCACTTTGTAATACAGACTTTTGTGTTGTTTGGGGTAATTGTACATGACAGCGAGTCACACAGTCTCTGAAAGCAGCACCTTCTGACTGTGCTGGTCGCGGTGCTGCATTTGTCACGTTGTGGCAGGAATGGATATGTAAAACAAATCTGTGAGTATATACTTTTCCATCTGTTTAATGATAATGAGTTGAAGTATGTCGACAGTCACAGTGTGTTTTAGTTTAGTGTTGCAGTCGTTTGATTGGCAAGTCAAGGTTGGATTTTGTTGTTTTTCTTCTGTAATTGGGAAATAAAAGACTTATTTGACACAGATAAAAAGTAAAGATAAAACTCCAGTAGTGTTGAGAACAAACATTTAATGTCTGAAGAAATATGAGGTGCTTTAAAGTCTGAAAACTGCAAATTTATTCAATATAACCAGTGTAGTCCATGACGTTTGAGATGGCTTTAGATGTCAGCCTTTGAATCCTAACATAATTTACAATTATATCAATCCCAGACTTCATTGTTGATTTGCAGTGAAAATTGTTTGTTCATTTGTTTGTTTGTTCGTTCAGTCCATTCAGTTATTATTTTTAACTAAACTATTTGCAAAAACATTCATGAAAATTATAATAGTATATAAATGACGATCATCTGTTCATTCAGTTATACCCTCTAAAACTTTATTTCCCACTTTCTGTTTCTTGAACAGAACTTTTGAGTCACGTCTATTGTTTTTGGCAGGTCTCTTCTAGACGAGATGCCAGTTTTATATAACAGAACTAATTTTAGCATTCCGTTCTTTAAGCAGACGTAACAGATCTTTCCACTGAAGGGTCATTACAAAAGCCTACTGTCGCTTCGCATACTTATCAACATCATCTTTAACAGTGACACATGGTTTGATGTGACTTCCTTTGTTGACTGACAGTGAAATCACTTGATCTGGCAGTTGTGACAGGACACAAATAATCACATTTTATTTGGCTTCAAGTGCTAAATGTTCATAAAAGCTGACATGGGAACGATAGAGCATGTAATGAACTTGCTTTCGGTTTTTGTTTCAGATGTAACTTGGTGATGATTTGACCTTCAGTGACTCCAATCAAGCCAAGATGAGAGAAGATACACCAGAAAATCAAGTGGAAATGGCATTCGAATTACACCTGGTTTGTCATCAGAAGAGTCGCTTTTTGCATCCCTGAGGAAATAAGTCTGGATATTGTCACCGCTTGCCCAAGGGGAAGCCACTTCTCCTCCGTTTTTTGGTGCGCTTCAGTGGGAACATGGCCAAAAACTCATTCCGTGGGTCGAAGTACAAGGCAGAGGCCAATCATGATGGAGAGTTTGGCTGCACACTTAAAGAGCTACGCTCTCTCATGGAATTGAGAGGGACAGATGGATTACAAAAAATTCAGGAGTGCTATGGAGATGTTCAAGTACTCTGCTCCAGGTTAAAATCATCACCAACAGAGGGTAAATATTTCATTTGCTCCCAGAGTTTGTGCATTAATTGACAATAATATGCACTGACATTTTCTTTTTTTTTACCAAAACAAGTGCACTTTGTGTTCAACTTTATACATGGTTAAAGGGTTAGTTCACCCAAAAATGAAAATTATGTCATTAATTACTCACCCTCATGTTGTTCAAAACCCGTGAGACTTTTGTTCATCTTCAGGATGCAAATGAAGATGTTTTTCATGAAATCTGAGAGCTTTCTGTCCCTCCATAGACAGCTAAGCAACTATCAATTTGACGCTTCATAAAGTTCATAAAGAGATCGTAAAACTAATCCAAGGTGCTTTATATGATGAACAGATTTAATTTAGGCTTTTATTCACACATAAACATTCATCAACTCACACATCAGTTGTGGAAAATGGAAGCTCAAGCACGTTTGCTTGACGTGTGCGAGAACCAATGAGGTTCATTCTCTTTGTTACGCAGCACGTTTGAGCTTTGTTCTCGCGCGTCAAGCAGGTTCGGTTGAGCTTCTGTTCATCAAAGTTTATATGTGAGTAAAAGCCTAAATTAAATCTGTTCATCATATAAAGCGATCGAGTCTCTTCAGAAAATTTGGACTAAACCGAATTCATATGGATTAGTTTTACAATCTTTTTATAACCTTTTTGAAGAGTCAAAGTGGTAGTTGCATAGCTGTCTGTGGAGGGACAGAAATCTCTCAGATTTTATCAAAAATATCTTAATTTGTGTTCAGAAGATGAACGAAGGTCTTAAGGGTTTGGAACGACATGAGGGTGAATAATTAATGACAGAATTTTCATTATTGGATGAACTAACCCTTTAAACTGGAAAATTTACTGTTTAAGTCATTTCAACTCATTCTAGATGAATCTTGTATAACTTAAAAATAAAGTTGAAATTGGTTAAATTATTTGTAAAGTTAAAGTCATGAAAAAACATATGTTGTCAATTAAATATCCAATATCAACTGATACCGATAAATTAAAAAAAATCTCTAATATCGGCCGGTTACCGATATGGTACTGATATATCATGCATACCTAGGAAAAACATCACTTTCAGCTCTGCTGAGCAACAAGTCTTATTCAACCAAATGATTTAATGACACTGAGGCTGATTTAATCTGGTGGTTATTCTGTAGATCTGAGCTGAGTAAAGGTTGAATGTTCAGACTTCACAAGGGTTGATCCATGACCTCTCACCATTTCGCCCTTGAGCAAGGCATTTAACCTCAGGTCCTTCCAGGAAGATTGTCTCTGTTACAAGTGTACTGTAATCGCTTTGGATAAATGCGTCAGCTAAATAACTAATTAGCAATTAGACGTTTCAGACATCTTTTTCCATTTGCTTGTGTGCGTAGCACTGTAGCTTTCATCAAAGACCATATAGCTTTCATTAAGGACAATATTTTAGCTTTTTACAAATTTCTCAGCATCTCCATTGGACAATGGAGCAAAAATGGAGCCCATAATTGAGGTACATAGTTCGTCCGCATGCTCCAGGTGAAAGGCCATGCCTTTAAAAGGCAGTTGTTCCGCTGTATGCAGCCAGTTGCTAATCATGCCTATTTTTGACCATATTAGGGAGGATTTTCCTCTAGCACATATAGTTTACTTCGATATATTCCATTTTTTCAGTCTAAAGGCCCGTTCACACCAAGAACGATAACTATAAAGATAACAATAAACATATAGTTTTAAAAATCGTTCCAAATATAAAAGAATAGCAGAGTCCACACCTCAACTGTAATGATAACGGCACCAAGAAATGATATTGTTGGAATCACTTTCAGAATGATTTTTTTTCCAGCTGATGAATGATAAAAACATTGACAGCCAATCAGAATCCACCCTGATTTAAAGAGCTTGAACATTTAAGGTGGCAGACGACAAAACTGCAGTGCGCTTTGAATAAACGGAACGAAATCGTGCATTAGTGTGGATACTAATATATTGTTTTTGGCAGCAAGAGCACAGCCTAATATACTAGTACATTATTAAAATCAAAAGTTGTATTTGTTATTAATATTATTTAATGGACAATGAACATTTGTATTTTTATTTAAAGTTTAATAAATACTGTAACAAATGCATTGCTCATTGTTAGATAATGTTAGTTAATGCATTAACTAACATTAACTTATTGTAAAGTGTTAATGATATTTTAAATTATTGACAGCCCTAATATTTTAGTCATTATTTCTTAGTGTCTTTCTATAGTGCCCTGGTTAAGAATCAAAGCTAAAATGAATAACAATATTTAAAAAGTTTTATTAACCTGCCGTACATCACTTGTAGCTAAATTTCAGTTATTATTGTCAGTCAGTTAAAAGATGTTTAACCACTGGATATTATTGCCTTTCTTACATAGCAAGTGGCACCTGGCATTTGTCACTTAATCTTCATGGTTATCAAAGTGACAATGTCGTCTTGGATTTTATAGTTCCTCTTTTTGCACATTTCACCTTTTTATTCATCTCCTTCTGTGCTTCTAGTTTAGACCAATCCATCTAGATAATATTATTTCAACAAACTCACTTCCAATCATTTGTCTAACACCATGATAAGCTTATGTATCCCTTGATAATTCCAGCAAAATATGTTAAAACACTGCTCTTGTGATTCTTTCATTTAAGATTTTTATGTGCATTATAAATACACAATCTGTCTGTTTTGAAAGACTCTCTTGTAACAATCTGATCTTGATTATTGGTTTATTAAGTCCGATTTATCTTGTCATCCATCTATATTTTCTGGTTTGATTTACTCTGGCTTATCGCTCTTTGCTGACATATTTAGCTCAGTCATGAGCCATAACAGACAGTTGTAGTTGTGACAGGTGGGGCCAGATCAATTTACCTCATGTAATCCCACTCACCTCAAACCGAGGCAGGCTCTTCATTGCTCCGCTTTACGCTAATCTCACTGGCCGCTGCTCTGCTGCATGGGGTTTACATTCATTTTTGCCCTTGCCAACAGTGGGTAAACCTTTGAGGGGGCAGAGGACTAGCATTTTGTAATTGAGCAAGGGAAGGAGGGGAGGGATTACACTGTGTTAGTGTTCAGGCTGTGCTCTTGCTTGCGTAGGGGGTGGAAATCTTGATTTTTCAGAATCCATTATGTTTAAAATGAAAAACAAAACAAAAAAATAAAAACCCTCTCCAAATCCAATTCAATTTCTAAAGCATTTTAAAAAGAACTAGAATAAGTCCAAGTTTGAGGATTGATGTATTCATTCAACTTGAAACATCTGTCATTTTTCAACATGTTTTTAAATGTTGATTGCAAACTCGATACATATTAACCTCGTTCAGACTGTCAGTCCAAATCCGATTTTTGTGCATGCATATTTAATCAGATTTAGCAAGTGTGAACAGCAAAAAATCACATGAAATGCATTTTTACAAATCCGTTTCGAGCTACATTCAAATATTCAAATCGCATTTCTTGAAATCCGTTTCAGTTTGACTGCTCTGATCGGATTTTGCGTGGTTTATGTGACTTTCTCATGGCACGTAAAATGTAAATGTCAGACATTGTTATAGGAAACATGCTGAAAGTCACTGCAAAAACAAGGTTGTGTTGTTGCAAAGTGCCAGACAAGCAGAAAATGACAATATAATGGAGACATGTTTTAAATAAGACAACATCTGTATTGCAGACCCCTCCATGATGCGCTTGTACTGTAGTTGTTTTTTGGCGTATCTACCAACACAATATCATTGCCATAGAAACCAATGCAGATATTCCGAAAAACAAAAGAGCGACATGGGACACAAATCGGATCTGAACAGTTGAGATACACACTGTGGACAGTCAATAATTTTAGATCAGATTCCAATCGGATACACAAATAATCAGATTTGGACTGTGTGAACGTAGCCATAGATACCCCATAAGGGGTGATTTATAGATGTTTAGGTCATTTAAAGTCTAATTCAAACATTATCTTACCAAGAAACCCCTCAGAAATCTCCTCATCTTTGAACAATGCAGGGGTGTTAAATTATGCAATTAGAAAATCATTTTGACTGTAATGGCTATATGATATTTTTACATTCAGAACCATAATCTTATTAGATAAAAGAAATTGTTACAGTATTTGTTCTGGTTATTTGCTCTTAAAATCCAGTTTTATAGCATAATATTTGTATTATCTATACCTTAATGTTTTTTGTAATAGTAATGCAATAGTAATTTTATTCTGCTCTTTCTCTTTGTCTAGGATTAAGTGGTCATTCTGATGACATTGCAAGAAGAAAAGAAGAATTTGGAAAGAATTTTATACCACCTAAAAAGCCCAAAACATTCCTTCAATTGGTGTGGGAAGCATTGCAGGATGTGACACTAATTATTTTGGAAGTTGCAGCCATAATATCCTTAGGCCTTTCTTTCTATAAACCTCCTGATGCCGAGAGAGAATGTGAGTATCATAGGGCTTTTAAGCTTGCTATGAATAATATGCCTCTGTTTCTCTTTCTCAGTGATGCTCTGGAATAGCAATGAATTTGAAATTGTAGCATGGCCTGAAGGTGACGTAGTGCTATTATGTATTCGGCTCATCCAGGGCTTCTGGTTTTAGCAAAGAATATTTTCAAAAATACTTTTTCCTGAGCCCTGCTCTGCATTTAGCAGTAAAATCCTGTATACCCTGCTGAAAAATCAGGCATAAATTCCATTTTGGTCCAGGCTGGGCAAAACTGAGCTGGTGTAGCTGGTCCTCCAGCACTCCTGCTTTCCATTCTGGTACCATCATGCAAAACATACCTTATATTGGTGAACAGCAATGCTGGATTTTCAGCAGGGAATCCTTTACTTACAAACAAGGGAGAAAATTGACATTTTGCCTTCCATGAAATTGCCTTCCATGGGCCAGATTTACTAAACAGGGCAAATTAACGTGAGACCGCAATCCCGTAAATGGGAGTGGAAAGTTCTGCGGGTGATTTACTAACACAGACTAAGTGAGATCATTTCCATAATGACCAACACAGTCTATCAAGAGCAGCGCAAATTCAGGCACAGAATGGGTTAAGACATGCTTTTTTGGGGGGCGTTAAATAATCGTGCAAACACCAGTAAATTTGATTATCACAAACCTTAGTAAATCACATTTTGCATAATTAATTTAAATACTCTCCTCCCATAAATTTTGCGTCTGAAAGGGAAAGTCCTACAAATGCATATGCAATAAGGTCAACCACAAAAATAACTGTGCCTTTTCATCGATATGCCTTTTCATCAATAACTTTTCACTGAGTAGTTTTTTAAAGGCAAAAGAGGGTTTGCGCTGGTGCAAGCAATTGGTAAATCTGGCCCCATGTATGTTGCATTATTTTTATTCGAAAAAAACATGTCAGTATAAATTTTTTTCTTACATGTTTGTGGCAAACAGGACAAGTCAATGTGTCATTTGCAGCATCATATTCAAGATGAGTCAGTCTCTCACTGTTAAATTTGGACCCTGCTTATGCTGCACATGCTACTAAAGTACCTGAAATAACCTCTATCTATCTTCTAAATTAACACTTCAGACTTATATACACTAGTAATCAAAAGTTTGGAGTCTGTAAGATTTTTTAATGTTTTGAAAGAAATCTATTATGCTCACCATCTGCATTTATTGTATAAAAAATACAGTAAAAATAGTAATATTGTGAAATATTATTACAATTTAAAATAGCTGTTTTCTATTTTAATTGATTCCTGTGATGAATTTTCAGCATTATTACTCCAGTCTTCAGTGTCACGTGATCCTTCAGAAATCATTCTAATATTCTAATTTGCTGCTCAAGATACATTTATTATTATTATCAGTGATAAAAACAGTTGTGCTGCTTAATATTTTTGTGGAAACTGATATTTGATGATTCTTTGATGAATAGAAAGTTCAAAAGAACAGCTTTTATTTGAACTAGAAATCTTCTGTAACATTATAAAAGTCTTAACTGTCACAACTGAATTTAATTGCTGAATAAAAGTATTAATCGTACTGATCCCAAACTTTTGAAAGGTAGTGTGCTTATACATATATCTAGTCTTTTATATAATCTAAGACTTATATACACAAGTTGCCATAGTAGCTATTTCTGACAGTTACTTTCACATTGGTGCAGACTGTGGTAGGGCGGCTGGAGGAGCGGAGGACGAGGGTGAGGCAGAGGCGGGCTGGATTGAGGGTGCTGCCATCCTCTTGTCCGTCGTTTGTGTGGTTCTTGTCACGGCATTCAACGATTGGAGCAAAGAAAAACAATTCCGCGGACTGCAGAGCCGCATCGAACAAGAACAGAGGTTTACTGTGCTCCGAGGTGGTCAAGTCATTCAGATTCCTGTATCCGAGATTGTGGTTGGAGACATCGCACAAGTAAAATATGGTAAAATTATCGTCTTCCTTGAGATGTATTGGACAATTAAGAATGAGTCTGACATTTTTTTTAGTATGTAATCAAGATTTCAGGCAAAAATGAAAATTATGTCATTATTTACTCAACCCTTGTGTTGCTTTAAACTCATACGCTGTTAGATGGAAATTTTTTGAAGAATGGTTTATACAGCTCTTGCCATAGAGTGACAGTTTATGGTGACCATATCTGTCAAGCTTCAAAAAAAGGACAAAAAAACATTTTTTTTAATCCTGCATATAAAACTGCTAGATGGAAGATTCAAGGGAAGTCAAGATTATCAGTGAATGACGTAAAGTTTGGTTTGATTCTCACACAGACCTATTACTTCAGTTATATGAACTGTTTTTGTGGTTCTTTTATGGGTCATATTTCAGCGATGGTATGAACTGTTGTATGAAAAAGAGCTGTATGAAGAGAAAAAAAAGCTGCATACTAGTTTGGAACAACATGAGGATGACAAAATCATCTTTTTGGATGAACTATTCCTTTTAAAAGTAATGTTAAAATATATAAAATACAGGGTTTTCTTTGCATTTTTTGTTCTTGTTTTTTGGTTGGCATTGCCCTTGCTCGATTAAAACCTTTCTTTTGGCTTGCGATGCAAACATCTGTCTGTTGTGTCTCAGACGACACCATCTGTCATTTGTGCTTGCAGGTGACCTCCTTCCTGCTGACGGTGTACTAATCCAAGGCAACGATCTAAAAATTGATGAGAGCTCCCTCACTGGAGAGTCAGACCATGTCAAAAAAACTCTGGACAAAGACCCTATGCTTCTTTCAGGTTTTTCCTCTGCTTTTCTTGAAGTGACAATAATTGTAAAACTCAAAAGATCAAGAATGATACAGTTTTGCCATTGCAATACTGGTTACATGACCATTTTTACCCTGTTTGCTCAGGCACGCATGTCATGGAGGGCTCCGGAAAAATGCTGGTCACTGCAGTGGGGGTGAACTCTCAGACGGGAATCATCTTCACTCTGCTCGGAGGCGGAGATGATGATGATGATGATGGTGACGATGAGGAGAAAAAAAAAGAGAAGGAGAGGAAAAAGAAGGAGAAGGAGGAGAAAAAGAGGGAGAAGGAGGAGAAAAAGAAAGAAAAAGAGAGGAAGAAGAAGGAGAAGAAAGAAAAAAAGAAAAGTATGTTGCTCAAGATGAGTTTCTGAAATGCTTTTCCAAAATAATTCCTTAAGTATCGATTCTTTTCTAACCAAGTTTAGGTCCCCCCTCCACCCCACCTCCAAATTAAACTTAAAGTAATTTTGGCCAGGAACTCTGTAGATACATAATTTTAAACATACATGACTAAAATCTCACATCATCTCCAAATGATCTGTATGTATAAACAGTGTTGGGGAAAGTTACTTTTAAAAGTAATGCATTACAATATTGCGTTACTCCCTAAAAAGTAACTAATTGTGTTACTTAGTTACTTTTTATGGAAAGTAATGCGTTACGTTACTTTTGTGTTACTTTTTCTTACCTGGGCTTGTTTGTTTTTTAATAACAACAAAAAAGTAATATTTTTGGTAAATGGCAAACCTTTCACACCAAAAGTGAAATGAATAATGAAGGAAATGCATATTTATGCCTGTACAGTAGAGGGCGCAGCTCTAACAAACCTTTCAGCTGTGCTGCTATTCTGGATTAAAGAAGAACAGGATACAGGAGAAGGAAGTTCAACACTCTTATTTCTAATCTAATCTAAAGTCATTTTTGCTTATTAGTATGGTTGAATTAGATCATTGAAGGTCAGCAGCAAAGACATTGGTTAATAAAGTGAGATTAAATACATAAAGTATATTTGTGTAATTTAATATAGTTAATTATTACAGGTTTGTATAAAATTCTGAGATTGCTTTTCACTGTTTTTATTCATTTTGAGGAATACTGAATGTTTCTGTGCAAGTCGGAGTAAATGCATGTTCACATTTAGTCTAGAACTACAATAACCGTCAAGTTCACACAGCGCACACACAACACCTCTGCACTTTATTTTTCTCAACATGGGAATAGGAGAGCTGTCAATCAATAAATGTGAAAAAGTAGCTTGCGTTACTTATTTTAAAAAGTAACTTAGATATTTTGTTTTAAACTGAAAAAGTAATGCGTTACTTTACTAGTTACTTGAAAAAATTATCTGATTACGTAACTCAAGTTACTTGTAATGTGTTACCCCCAACACTGTCTATAAATATCACACATATGTGATTGATCCATCTCACTTTTCAACAGACAAAAAGCCAGATGCAACAGATAAAAAGAAAGGTGTGTATCAGCACATAGTGCTGTAATTGTATATCATAGCATTTCCTTTAGATCAGTGGTTCTCAGCTGGTGGTTCATGACGTAAATGTGCCGCAGGTCGGTTCTGATAGGTTGTGGATTTTGACAGCAGGGAAAAACAATGCTAAATACAAATAATAAAATGCAACTAACCATATAATCAGGCTTCTCTTCCTATATCTTTTGTTGTTGATCAATCAAACCAATGAAACAGTATTTTTTGGTGTAAATTCATCTGCCACTTGGATAAATTTAGTCAAATTAGGCAGATGATGTGACCTCATTGTCACAGAGTCATTTTGATGGGCCTATACAGTGATAATAATATTAACAAATCTTAATGTTTGATATTAAGGACATTTTTGTTACTTTTGTATGACAAAACCAGTTGAGAACCACTACAGGAAGATTAGCTACAGGAAGTAGCAGTCACTGACATAGTTCAGTCAGTAGTTGCTTTTTTGGCACGCAGTGTGTGTCTTTCTTTCCTTATGTATTGAGTGTACGAGAATATGTTCGTGTGAACATATGGTTGAAGCTAGTAGCTAATTGTGCTCTTCACTCTTTTCATGCTGATTAGCAGTAAGAAGATTAGGGCTTTTGGCCTTACAGCTTTACTTTTTCCTCTTGTCCACATACAAACACATACAGGCAGACACATAATGTAGATCTCCAAAGTAAACAATGTGTCACAGTTTCCACAAAGATTTTACGCAGAACAACTGAATTCAACACTGATAATAATAGGAAAATTTTCTTGAGCAACAAATCATCATATTAGAATGATTTCTGAAGGATCATGTGACACTGAAGACTGGAGTAATGATGTTGAAAATTCAGCTTTGCATTACAGGAATAAATTACATTTTAAAAAAAAATATTAAAATTAAAAAGTTAATAAACACTGTAAAAAAGCGAACATGCAGTTGCATTAAGAAGCTATTTCGTATTTTTTGTATTTCATAACGCTACAGTAATTTTGAGTTCAATGAAACCAGTTAAACAACATTTTTATGTTACATGACAAATCATTTTAGTTCAGTAACAGTTCGATACATGCACTTGCATAGAGATAGCATAGTTTTAAACATCACTCTGGTTTCTGCCTCATTCAGAGAAGGATGGAGGCACGGTGGAGATGGAGCCCCTCAACAGTGATGATGGAACAGAAGATGAGAAAAAAACCAAGATACCAAAGAAAGAGAAATCGGTACTTCAAGGGAAGCTTACTAAACTAGCTGTACAAATTGGGAAAGCAGGTAAAAAAAAACATAAATGTTTGATTTTTGAAAATTTGCAAGATACAAAGATTGGTCCAATTTATATGTGTTGCCTTGTTTCAAAACTTATAGAGAGATGACGTGTTTTTTTACCAGGTCTCTTCATGTCGGCCATCACAGTCCTCATTCTTATAGTGTTCTTTTTGGTGGACACTTTCTGGATTCAGGGGCTTCCATGGATCAAAGACTGCACTCCCATCTACATCCAGTTCTTTGTCAAGTTCTTCATTATCGGTGTCACTGTGCTGGTTGTTGCCGTGCCTGAGGGTTTACCCCTTGCCGTCACCATCTCATTGGCCTATTCTGTGAAAGTATGTGGTTCATGTTTTGCAGAACTTTAATGACAAACTTGTACATACAAACGGTACGTACTTTAGTAAAGTCATCTATGTCATTCCCTGTAGAAAATGATGAAGGACAACAACCTGGTGAGACATCTGGACGCTTGCGAGACGATGGGCAATGCCACTGCGATTTGCTCTGATAAAACGGGCACCCTTACCATGAACAGAATGACAGTGGTTCAGGTGTATATTGGAGACAGACACTACAGGAAGGTCCCAGAACCTGATATGATTCCTGGCAACATCTTGAATCTGCTCGTCACAGGCATCAGTGTTAACTGTGCATATACTTCAAAAATAATGGTAAGAAACAATATTTTGTATGAATGTGTGTTTGTGTGAGAGAGTCCTCAAAGCCCAACAACTATCATCAAAATACTTTTAAATATACAATGGGATCTAAAACATGTGACCACAGGAGAAAATGCTTTTAATTTGAATATTTTTTTCATTACAAATGATATTATCAGTATAGAAATTTGAAATTTTGAGTGATTTGAATGGCATCAACAGTATATACAGTCAAACCAAAAATTATTCAGACATTTTTGATATATTTTTACTAGTGGGTGCAGGACACTATAGTTCATTTATGTAAGTGAGGATAGCAAAATAAAGTAAACTGTGACATATTATACCCAAAAAATCTTCATACGGTGGACTACCAGTAAAATTGATAAAAATTTGGAACCAAAAATTATTCAGACACTTTGACCTGACCATGTTTTGCTTAAGTGTTATCTGTCATAATTAAGATTAATTTTTTCTGACACAGTTTAACTCTGAGATCTTGTCATATTTTATTACCATTTTTTAAACTATAGTGAATAAACTGTATTATGAAATGTTCAAGGTGTCTGAATAAATTTTGGTTTGACTGTAGATACAGATATAGATATATGTAGATATATAGATATTATTTATTTAAAGATAAATCAATGTGGTTTCAGACTTTTGGACCACACTATATTAATTTTTTTTTGTCATCATTTATATGATTTTAGCTCTTTTTCTATAAGATTAGACTTGGTTTCATGATTTTTATAAACCCTTTTTTCTGTCTAGACTGCTGAGAAAGAGGGTGGTCTGCCGCGACAAGTTGGGAACAAAACTGAATGTGCCTTGCTAGGGTTTACCACTGATTTACGGAAAGATTACCAAACCATTCGCTGTGAATATCCTGAGGAAAAACTGTTCAAAGTATACACATTTAACTCAGTCAGGAAATCCATGAGTACAGTCCTTAAAAATCCAGATGGAAGTTACCGCATGTTTAGCAAAGGAGCATCAGAAATCCTCCTGAAGAAGTAAGTACGCATTTAATATTTCAGATGAGAATGATTTTGTGATTATTTGCTACTTGCTAGATGGTTACAGGTGGTATTATTACAGGGGGAGGGACATTCTCATTCAATAGAGCATTTGATTGGACAAAAATCTGTGTAGTTCAGGATGAGTCATCAGTATTTTTAGTCCAGTTTTCTGGAAGAGACAGAGCATTTAATAGTTTGGAAACACTAAAGGCACAGTCACATTACCAAAATGTTAGCAAAATTTAACTGGTAAAAAAGGCAAAAGCACCATTCACATGGAAGTCACTTTCAAGCCAAGCAGCTTTCTGTTGATGAACATGGCGAATTCACATAAATAAAACTTGATCCTGATATAATATCTGCATGGGGAAATGTTTCACCCTTCCTGTTGAAATGACTGAATTTCACCTGCTAAATTTCACCAAGCAACAGTAAATGTGACCGCAGCTTTAGACATTTTTATGTTTTTTAAAGAAATCAATACTTCTATTTTTCAAGAATGCAATAAATGGATCAAAAATTACTGTAAATACATTTATAATGTTACAAATGAAAGCTTAGTAATACTAAATGCTTTAAATGCGAAACTACGTACTTGTATTAACTTACAAGATATAATCTTTAATATTTCTCCAGGTGCTGTAAAGTCCTGTCAAACAATGGCGATGCCAGAACCTTCAGGCCCACTGATCGGGATGACATGGTGAAACAGGTGATTGAGCCCATGGCCTCTGAGGGCTTGAGGACCATCTGTCTTGCCTACAGGGACTTCCCTGTTTCAGACGGGGAGCCTGATTGGGATAATGAGGCAGATATCCTGACTGGACTCACCTGCATTTGTGTGGTGGGCATTGAGGACCCTGTTAGGCCAGAGGTAATTTCTCACATGGCCTTTAATCCTGTTCCATCCACATTCAGATGTGCTGAAGTGCTCATTACTGTAAGTCAGCATGTGTTTGTTGACACCTAACCCCTGGGTGGTATAATCTCCACAGGTCCCAGATGCTATTAAGAAGTGCCAGCGAGCAGGCATCACTGTGCGTATGGTCACAGGGGACAACATTAACACCGCTCGAGCTATCGCAACCAAGTGTGGCATTATCCATACCGGTGATGACTTCCTGTGCCTTGAAGGCAAAGAGTTTAACAGACGGATACGCAATGAACTGGGAGAGGTGAGGTGGTCAAAAAAAAGTTCTTGATAATTTTTCATTCAAATAAAAGGTTGATATTAAAGGCCTCATCGTCTTTTCAGATTGAGCAGGAGCGCCTGGACAAGGTCTGGCCCAAACTGCGCGTACTTGCGAGATCTTCTCCAACTGATAAGCATACATTGGTCAAAGGTAATCAATTTTAAACAGGACTGTTGCTGATACTTGTGGTGTATATTACAGTCGGACTGTATTTGAAATGTTTTGCTGTGTCTTCAAGGTATAATCGATAGCACCGTCGTTGAACAGAGACAAGTAGTTGCTGTCACTGGAGACGGAACCAACGATGGCCCTGCTCTAAAAAAAGCTGATGTTGGATTTGCAATGGTATGATTTAAACAACTTCACTGTGACAGACCTAACAATTGCAAATGAATATTGAAGTTATGACAAATGAAAGAAGAAACAATCTCTCTATGTTTCAATCCATGTCGCAAATATAAAAAATTAGACAAAAATTTAATAGGCAAAAAAAGGTCCTCATCCATTGTCAATAGTGTAGCGATGCATGAAGAACCACTCACGCAAAAGTCACTTTCAAAGCTTTCTGACAGTGAACGCGGCAATTGACCAACTTGAACATGAACTAAATCTGTGTGGGGAACATTTTCAGCCTAATGTGAAACTCCTGATTGCATGGATCGCTATTGAAATGACTGTATTTTGTCAGCAAAATTTTGATGAGCGATGAGTCCACACCTTTAGTGTTTCCATCCCGCATTTTTAATGCAGTATCGCAAGATTAGAATGAACATACTTAAATTGAAAAGGAATGAATGTTGAGTGAATACATTTTAACATTGTGCTGTGTCATTTTCAGGGCATTGCTGGTACAGATGTGGCCAAAGAAGCATCAGACATTATCCTGACAGATGATAACTTCAGCAGCATTGTGAAGGCAGTGATGTGGGGGAGGAACGTCTATGACAGTATCTCCAAGTTCCTTCAGTTTCAGCTGACCGTTAATGTGGTGGCTGTCATTGTGGCGTTCACTGGAGCCTGTATTACACAGGTCAGAGCACTACTTCCTCTTTTTTCTGTCTATCTTGTGCCACCTCATTCTTTCCCTTTAACTTTTTGCTTTTTGTTCACAGGACTCCCCTCTCAAAGCTGTACAGATGCTGTGGGTGAATTTAATCATGGACACGTTTGCGTCACTAGCTCTAGCGACGGAGCCTCCCACTGAGGCTTTACTGTTGCGCAAACCGTACGGCCGCAACAAGCCCCTTATTTCCCGCACCATGATGAAGAACATCCTCGGACATGCTGTATATCAGCTAACCATCATCTTCACACTGCTGTTTGCTGGTGAGAATCATCCCGAAATATTTAGAGCATCCTATCGGAGTAAACCGGCTAATATATCTCTGACTTTACCTTTCTCACAGGTGAGCAGATCTTTGACATTGACAGCGGCAGGAACGCTCCTCTTCACGCTCCTCCTTCAGAGCACTACACCATCGTCTTCAACACCTTCGTAATGATGCAGCTCTTCAATGAGATTAACGCTCGAAAGATCCACGGTGAGAGAAACGTTTTTGAGGGCATCTTCAAAAACATGATCTTCTGCACCATCGTATTTGGGACCTTTGTTATCCAGGTACGTCACATTTTAATCTCTATAAGCCTGCGTCAGTTACAACAATTGTTCTGAATCCCAACATGGTTTCGTTTTTTAGATCGTAATCGTGCAGTTTGGAGGGAAGCCTTTTAGTTGTGTAGGTCTCTCTATTGAGCAGTGGATGTGGTGTGTCTTCCTTGGTTTTGGCTCTCTTCTCTGGGGGCAGGTAGGCATTTAAATGCATTTAAACTCCTGCTGACTTTTTTGTTTGTTTTAATTTTTCTTAAAGAAACCATACATGTACAATACAACCAATCACTTACTATACAAGAAGTCCTGCTGAAGTTTGATATGATGCACTGGATGAAATGTATTGTTTTCCTCATCAAAACCACTCTGACCCACAGCTGATTACCACCATTCCCACAAGTCGCCTGAAATTCCTGATGACAGCAGGTCATGGCACTCAGAAGGAGGAGATACCTGAGGATGAGCTGGAGGAGATGGAAGACCTGGATGAAATCGACCATGCTGAGATGGAGCTGAGAAGGGGGCAGGTTTTGTGGTGTAGGGGTCTCAACAGAATTCAGACACAGGTACTGAATGAAGTTTTTACTCCTTGATTGTTTTTCATCAATACATGGATGTTTCTTCAACTTTTATGTCCCAGGATTCAGCTTTACCCTCACAAGAATAAATTGCATTTTAAATTATATTAAAATAGTATTCAGTTATTTTAAATTTTAACAATATTTCACAATATTAGTGTTTTATTATATTTTGATAAAATAAATGCAGACTTGGTGAGCATAAGAGACTTCTTTCTAAAATTTTAAAGGCACAAATATGTAAGATTTTTACATTTAAAAATCCAAAAACCACTAGAACAGTGTTATATATTTTGTATACTTACATTATCCCAAACATTTCCAACAATGTTTAAATCCATAGAAATCAGCAATTTTAACCAGGACACGGACCATGTCATTTAATTGCCTGTCAATGATGTCATGTGCGTGTTACCCTCGATTTCCGGTTTTACTTTCGTAGAAACCATGGAAACACCAAAGACGCTTTAATATATTATGCTTCATACCACAGTAACGTTAAAGGATTATTTCACTTCAGAATTTAAATTTCCTGATAATTTACTCACCCCCATGTCATCCATGTTCATCTTTCTTTCTTCAGTCGAAAAGAAATTAAGGTTTTTGAGGAAAATATTCCAGGATTTTTCTCCATATAGTGGACTTCAGCAGGGTTCAACGGGTTGAAGGTCCAAATTGCAGTTTCAATGCAGCTTCAAAGGGCTGTACATGATCCCAGCCGAGGAATAAGGGTCTTACCTAGTGAAACGATTGGTCATTTTCTAAAAAAATAAAAAATTATATACTTTTTAACCACAAATGCTCGTCTTGCACTAGCTCTGCAATGCGCCACGCATTACGTAATCATGTTGGAAAGGTCACACGTGACGTAGGCGGAGGTACCGCTCCATCTCATTTTGTCCTCCATCATTGTTTTACCTTTTTTTGTAAAGGCCGTTTGACTTAGTCTTTGCACATTTGCTTTGTAAACACATGCTCGGCACTTTCGCATACATCACGTGTGACCTTTCCAACGTGATTACGTCATGCGTGAAGCAAGTAGTGCAAGACGAGCATTTGTGGTTAAAAAGTATATATATATATATATATATATTTTTTTTTTTTTTTTTTTTTTTTTTTTTAGAAAATGACAGATCGTTTCATTAGATAAGACCCTTATTCCTTGGCTGGGATCATGTAGAGCCCTTTGAAGCTGCATTGAAACTGCAATTTGGACCTTTAAAGTTGAAGTCCACTATATGGAGAATCCTGGAATGTTTCCCTCAAAAACCTTAATTTCTTTTCGACTGAAGAAAGAAAGACATAAACATCCTGGATGACATGGGGGGTGAGTAAATTAACAGGAAATTTTACTTCTGAAATGAACTCATCCTTTAATAAAACTTTAATACATTAGCTCATCCATGAACATGATTTCTACCCGAGCCTGTCGGATTGCTTTCCATCGGCTGTGGAGGTGAAGACAACAACTCCCATGGTTCCACGCTCATTCACGGCGTCATCAAGCTACGCCTTTGTTTTGAATAAGCGACCTCTAGTGGTGAAAATTACATATTGTGCTTTTAAAGAAACACCCAACCGGGGAGGTTGTTGTTGGTGGTGGTGGGCGAGGGTTATATGTTGTTTCGCTCTTTGAGTTCACTGACCTCGTGTTTTTCTTCAGATCCGTGTGGTTAATGCTTTCCGGGATACCATGTCCCCTTATGAAGGCCTAGAGACGCCGGAGTCTCGCAGCTCCATTCACAACTTCATGAGCCACCCAGAGTTCCGTATTGAGGATTCAGAGCCAGCCATCCCCCTCATCGACGACACTGACCCTGAGGAGGACGCACCTACTAAACGCAACACGGTTCCTTCCCCACTGCCTCCAGTTTTATCCTCCCCTAATCAGAACAATAATGCAACCGACAACAGGGGCTACCATCACCACAAAGATCTAGCAAAAACTATCCTTCCTCCAACTCCTGGAAGCCCCTTACACAGCCTGGAGACCTCTCTCTAATCCAGTACCACCTAAGTCAGACCACGTCAACAACCGAGGGCACATTAAGGACAAGGTCAGGGCTTCCGGGCTTCTGATAATGAACTGGAAAAGTAGCAAAACTTGTTATTTTTGTTTTTTTTATTTATTTCATAGGGGGTTTGTTCCATTCTTATCTTACCTGCACACCTGGAAAGTGTATGGTTTGGGAATGAACAATGTTGCTCAAATGTTCAAATTCTTTCCCCTTTTATTTTGTTCACTTAAATATTTTGATATATGGTGTATTGGCTGTTCATGTAGTTAAACATTTTGAGCCGTTTTTGGACACTTTCTTATTTTGGAAGAAAAAATGATTCACATGTAGCTGCTGCTCTGTTTAATTGTGAGCACAAAAACTTTTTGAAGGTGCACTATTTGCCTCTAAATAGGTTTTGATTGTGATTTTTAGAAAGCTAGATGTAAATTAAATGGGAAAAGATACAATGCCTCAACATTTTTAAAGGGGTATGGCAGGACAGTTAAAGGTAGGGTAGGCAATTTTGGAGAGGCTAGCGCTTCAGAGCGCTCTCCAAACCACGCCTCCTTCAAAACATATGAACGCCTACAGACAGAGTGCAAAGCGTCACGAGAGACGGCGTTAAATTATCTTTCTCAAAGCACATAACATAACATTACAATAATAATTAACATAAACAACTTTCAGAGCTCAGAATTGTATCACCTGACTGCTGCAGATTAATTTCGGCATTGATAGTGTTGCTAGAGAGTCTGAGGATGTGAACAGCTGATGACGTGTGATGTCTCCACGAGCAGGTGCGCGAAGGTATGGAAATACATACGCTGACAGGCAGGTAGGACATCCTATGATTGGACGAACATTTTTTTGGTCCTGAGACTTCCACAGAAGATATATACATTTTTTAATATTTAGACCACTTCTATTATTGATTGCCATCAAGATGTGAAGAGAGAGTTTCAACCAGGATAACAAAAAGTGTTTATGAAAAAACAAATTGCCTACCCTACCTTTAAAGATGTTGATTTTGAGCCTCTTATTTTATGAAAAGTAACTGTACTCACAAAAATGCCACATCCAAGGTGTTATTAAGGGAATGAAATACTTTCTTTAATTGACCGAATGAAAATTAAGAAAGGACATGTGCTAGTTCAGGGAGGCAACACTAAAATGTAACTGTATTTTCTGTTTAGAGTGGTTTTATCAGTTTTGATTCACTCCACCTCCTTAAACTACAGATGAGGGCTCAAGCACAGCACACACACAATACAGTCAAGTAAAGATGCTGTTGTATAAAATATCGTGATGGTAATATGAAGTATTATTATTAATTACAGCAGATATTTTTCATTGTCGGGACATGAAAATGTTTTCAGCAGAATGTGGTATAGGATTTGTTACAGAAATGTAAACAATATAAGATTAGTAAAGAAATGGAGAAATGTGTGGGTTAATTTTGTTTATTTCACTGTAGTTTCATTCTCATTTGGGGAATGAATATTTTTCCATCTGTTTATGGAATATAATTTTGTAAATGTAAATGGTTATTGTGGTTTAATTTACATTTGGAAGTCTTTAAGTTATGTGTATGTTTTTTGAAAATAAAATATTCATATTTAGCTTAACCTAATCATTGGTTTTAATTCGGTGGTTATAGAATATACGCTCCACATTTATATGAGCACATTATATAATAGTGTTAATGTGCATTAAACTATTTATAAATGTCATTGGTTCATATATTTTTATATTCATATTGAAATATACATGAACTACTAATTTCTTAAGCATTATATGTTTGTTAGTGACTTATTCAAGTAAAAAAATAATAGTATAAACATAGTCATCCCCATTTTAAATTAAAGGATTAGTTCACTTTCATATAAAATTTTCCTGATAATTTACTCACCCCCATGTCATCCAAGATGTCCATGTCTTTCTTTCTTCAGTCGAAAAGAAATTAAGGTTTTTGATGAAAACATTCCAGGATTATTCTCCTTATAATGGACTTCAGTGGCCTCCAAACGGTTGAAGGTCAAAATTATAGTTTCAGTGCAGCTTCAAAGGGCTTTAAACGATACCAGACAAGGAATAAGGGTCTTATCTAGCGAAACGATCGGTAATTTTCGAAAAAAAAAAAATGTAAATGTATATGCTTTATATAAACAAATGATCGTCTTCCAAGTGCTTCCGCCAAAACCGTACTTTCGTATTCTTCAAAAAGCTTACGCTGTATGTCCTACGCCTTCCCTATTCAACTTACGGAATGAATGCAGTGCCAGTTACATTTTTTCCATAAGTAGAATTTTTTGAAGAATACAAAAGTACGGTTTTGGCGGAAGCACTTGGAAGGCGATCATTTGTTTATGTAAAGCATATACATTTACATTTTTTTCGAAAATGACCGATCGTTTCACTAGATAAGACCCTTATTCCTCGTCTGGTATCGTTTAAAGCCCTTTGAAGCAGCACTGAAACTATAATTTTGACCTTCAACCGTTTGGAGGCCACTGAAGTCCATTATAAGGAGAATAATCCTGGAATGTTTTCATCAAAAACCTTAATTTCTTTTCGACTGAAAAAAGAAAGACATGGACATCTTGGATGACATGGGGGTGAGTAAATTATCAGGAAAATTTTATATGAAAGTGAACTAATCCTTTAAGTAGTCGTTTGATTTTGTCCTGCGCACTGCTCAACGTCAACATGACGACTGCTGCGTTCCGGAAACGTGCTCCACCAATCCAGGCGCAGGATTCGCGTCACGTGATCTTCGAAATCAGACTGGCCACGAAATTTGAAATGTGGAAACAGATCGCTAGTGCTAGTTATTTATTGTGAACAGACAACACTACGATTAATAAATATACCCACAGAGCTGCAAACAAACAGTAAGTATTTTGGTTGTAGTAAGTGTTTATCATTTGTTTTTAAGATCAAATTAGAATGGGATCGGTGATTAAACCGTATGAATCCAGGAGATTCCATGACTTCTATTATGTTTATGTATTGGTTATAAGATAAAAAGGGGTCGTTTTATTGAGTAACGTTCGTTTTATTTCGAGTATTTTAAGCTGCATTTGGGTTAAAATGTACTTTTTGGTGTTTCAAACGTGTTGTAATCAAAAAGTGGAACCACATTAACTGTAAACTGATGTTAGCAGGACTTTGGCCTCCATTTGTTTCCTGGCTGAAGATGGCATCACTCACGCACAGTGGTAATGATGTTTTATATGATCACAATATGTCTAAACTAACCTTACAAAAAAGTACTGTTGTGGTACCATGGTACTTTCCAGATAAAAAAAAAACAACGAAAAAAACAGTACTATGGTACATGTCAAAAAGACCACAGTATTTGTACTTTTTTGTAAGTGTAGTATAACAAGCCAAGACAAACACTGATTTGGCATATTTAAACATTTTAACGTATTTTATCAGTGATTAAAAGAGTTTTTTGTGTTTTTTACTTCTAGATTTTGTTTCACTGGCTGAGGAGAAATTTGACTTTGACGTTTCATTGTCACCTGCGAGGTTTGTTTTCAATGTTCAATATGTTTAAAGCAGTGTTGTTATTGTTAACTAAAACTATTAAAATTATTTTTTGTTAATTAAAATAAAGCTAAAATAAAATATAAGTATTAGAGGACACACTCAAATTAAAAAAACTAAAGTTATAATAAATTTAAGCACTAAAGTTGCTAAAACAAATAAAAATAAAGCTAAATAGAAATATAAAAGAAAAAAACTGATAAAAAGACAAAAGCACATAACAAATTTACTAAAACTTGGCCTTACTTTAAAAAGAAAGCATTTATTTTTATATTTTCAGTTATTTCAGCAAAAGTAATAAATACTATAATTAATACTAAAATAACAGGTCAGTTCAGGCAATGCATTTCAATGTCAAATGTTCTCTCATAGCTCTAAAGGAGATTACGATGTTGAGGATGAGGTCTTCGTGGGTCCGGTCGGTCATAAAGAGAAATGCATTTCTCATGGAATGGAGATTCATGTGAAGGACAGTTTGAGCAGCGGTCCATCTCTGGGAGAAGAGCCCAGCTGGAGCCCACTCACAGGAGAAAAGTTTGATGAAATCTGCAAAGAAGCTCATCTGCTCGCCAGCCACCTCGAGCAAACCATCACTGACTCTGTAGCCGAGAGCAGCGTAATGTCCTCGTGCCAAGCTGAGGAGACAGAGACGTTTGAGGAGGACACAACAGCCAAACTGAGCATGTTCAGCAAGCCAGCTGATGTTCTGAGTCCCATCAAAAGAGAGACCTTTCTTGTGCAGGACAGCCCGATGAAGCAGCTTCCACCTGCCATTCAGAAGCGAATGCTGAAGGCTAACGGGATGGCCAGGTTTGGCAAGCCACGTCTCAGTACGTCGAGTCCAGTCAGGCCGGCTGTGACGCAGCCTAAGATGGCTGCCAGAGGCAAAGCCCTTGTGGCTAGTAGTGGGGTGTTACCCAGCAAACCCACAGCCCATGGGAACTCACGACTTTCCTCCAGCACAAAACTGCCACCGGCCACTAAAACAAGGCTTCCTCCTCCCAGCAAAGTATAAATACTTTAATCTCAATTTATTTATACACCGTTACTGTTTGACATACAAGATTTATTTTGGGTTTATCAATGTCTTTCAGGGTAATTTTGGTCTGAAGCGCAGTCCCAGCAATAGAAACACAAGTAGAGCTGGTTCTTCTGAAGACCTTCTCTCTGATACCACCAGTGTTGCTTCTGATGTCAGCGATTCCTCCTTTAACACTAGTTTGACAGGAAGAAGCAGCATTCCGGCCCGGAACAAGGTAAAAGGACCTGTCGTCATTGTATGCTGTTTTATTCTTCAAGAATTGCTGATTATAGTCATACATCACTATTTAAATGTCAGTGGTCAGTAAAATTTTATAATTTATTTATTTTATTACAGTCTGTCTGAAATGCGCTTATTTCTACAAAGCCCCTTCTTCTGAAAAACTGTGCTCTGATTGGCCAGCTGACCCAGTGCGTTGTGATTGGCCAAACACCTCAAGCGTGTGTCAGAAATGTAACACCCCTTACCATAAATCACAGGCTTCAGCTTCCAAGGCTTTTAAAGCATTTGTAAACACACTGTTAACAATAATGTCATCAGTTTTACCATACCAGTTTGAGCCCGAGTCGGATTCTGAAAATGAGGATGATCAAGCCGATCGATCAGAACCAACTTTGCAAGCACGACTTGAGCAGAACGTTTGACAGTGGTAAATAGTCTTTGTATATAGCCTGTGTTGTACTCTCCCAGGTTCAGGAAGCTGTCCTCTGTAAAAAGCGCTGTGCACAAGCAAACTTTTGGGTTGTACTGCTCAGGAACAGCTTTAGAAATAAATCTTAACCTCTGAAAGCAAAAAGCGGTTTTGCTTTCGCATCCAAACACAGCATCTCCGTGACATGACAACAACACACTTCACTGAAGCCTTGTCTTCTCTCTTTGCGTATGCCTTTGGGCGGCATTATGCTAATATTTCACATTGTGACGTGGATGTGTGCGGTGGTAATATATGGACTTGGATCGAGGCGTTTTAGGCAGGTCTGGATCAGTGTTCACTGTTAGTAAATCGCTTTGTGGGAAAAGGAAAACATTAAAAAGCATCATATGACCCCTTTAATATTTATGTGGATACAGTGATAAACTTATTTTTCAGGACTCTTTGATGAATAGCTATTTTTTAAAAAACTGCATTTATTTGAAATCGAGATCTTTTGTAACATTTATAAATGTCTTAACTGTCACTTTTGATCAATTTAATGTGTCCTTTCTGAATAAAAGTATTAATTTCTTTAAGAAAATCTTTTCAGACCTCAGACTTTTAAACAGTATTGTACATTGTTTTTAAAATGCACAATAGGCTTGTTTTGTCATTTAGTGTAATTTACTACTAATGTAGGAGGATGTACGATTTTGGTAATTGGTCGATAATACAGATTAAAATGTATTTATATATATTTAAACATTTTTCAATATCATTCAGACAGAATTGCGAGCTCCATCTGCTCTTAAAGCTCCTTCACTTCAGAACTCTAGAGTTGTGGACAGGAGGAGAAACACCTCGTCCTCGTCGTCTTCTGTGTCCAGCATCAACTCTAGTCTAACTATCTCTCCAGGAAGCAAAGGTGACCTTTCATACCTTTGCCATTATCTAATGCTTACTTACAGTTTTTAATAACACCAATAATTTAGAGGGTTAGTTCACCCAAAAATGAAAATTCTGTCATTAATTACTCACCCTCATGTCGTTCCACACCCGTAAGACCTTTGTTCATCTTTGGAACACAAATTAAGATATTTTTGATGAAATCTGAGAGCTTTCTGTTCCTCCATAGACAGCAATTTAATTACCACTTTCAAGGTCCAGAAAGTTAATAAAGACATCGATTAAAATAGTCCATGTGACTACAGTGGTTCAACCTTAATGTTATGAAGCGACGAGAATACTTTTTGTGCGCAAACATAATGACTTTATTCAACAATTTCTTCTCTTCCATGTTAGTCTCCTACACAGTTGACGTTGTAAACACAGTTCAGCGTTTCTGGGTTCTACGTCAGAACGCTGACTCATTATTGCCCAGCTCTTGCATCAGCATCACACACATGCGTCGTGTTGCTCTTGTGAACAGCGTCAGAGACTGACACGGAAGAGAAGAAAAAGTATTCTCGTCGCTTCATAACATTAAGGTTGAACCACTGCAGTCACATGGACTATTTTAACGATGTCTTTACTACCTTTCTGGGCCTTGAAAGTGGTAATAATGTTGCAGTCTATGGGGTGACAGAGAGCTCTCGGATTTCATCAAAAATATTTTAATTTGTGTTCCAAAGATGAACAAAGGTCTTACGGATGTGGAACGACATGAGGTGAGTAATGAATGACAGAATTTTCATTTTTGGGTGAACTAACCCTTTAAAATGAGTATCCATTTGTCATGCTGTACATTATAATGATGTTATGCCTAAATTCAATTGAGACAGTATTTATTCATTTATTTTCAGTTTTTCTTTTGATTGAATTGTTTACAAGCCTATGAAGATGTATTTTTGAAAAGAAAATGTGGATGATTTTGATTTCATTTTTACTTTAAAATGCAAGTGATGCACCTGAAAGTTACTTGTGTATCTACTGCCATCTGCTGGTTATTAACATATATCTTCCACTCCTCTCACCAGCCAAACTCAATTCATCCTTGAACTCCAGCACTAACAGCATCAGTGCTCGTTCACACAGCAATGTGAGCAGGTTGCCGAGTTCTAGCCGCAAATCCTCTGTTGTTAGCAGAAACCCAGAGCCCCCCGTCAGCAGGCGGACCTCCTTTTCTACACAGGGAAGGAGAGCATCTGAACTTCTCCCCAGGCCTGTCAAAGCTACACCCATTAAGAAAACGGACCCGTTTCCGCCTCCACAGCTTCAGACCCCAGCAAAGACTACTGCTGAAAAGACCACTACATCCAGCATACCTGCATCTCATGCTAAGATTGGAAGTGCTCTAAGGGGAAAACCTAATCTCAAGGTCCCAGTGGTGCCAACGCCCACAAACTACCTGAGGGGAGTTCGCAAATCTGAGGGTGAGGAAAACATAGTCATGATAATGCATATGAACTATTAGGATGAACCTCATTCAACTTGTCAAGAGCATATCATGTTTCACACCAAAATCAAAAGAAAAAATTGGTAACGCTTTACAATAAGGTCTCATTTTTTATATTTTTTCATGAATTAACTAACAGTGAACAATATGTTTACTGCAGTTTTTAACCTTTCTTAATGTTAGTTAATAAAAATGTTTGTGTTCATGTTAGTTTACAGTGAATTAATGTTAAAAAACAAACTGTTGATCTTAAAAATGTATTGGTGTTGATGTTGAGATTAACATAAACTAAGATTAATAAATGCTGTAGAAATATTGTTCATATTTAGTTAACTAATGCAGTTAACTGATGTTAACAAATGAAACCATGTTGTAAAGTGTTACCAAAAAAATTTTTTAGTACCAGATTTGTTTTGCTTTGTGACATTATCATGACAATTAAAGACAAATTATCCACAAATTCTCTTAACCATAATAAAAAAAATAAATTAAGGGGGTAAATATTTTTAAAAGAAAATATTAAATGTTTTGAGAGAAAATGATGCATGAATACTCAATATATCTGTTTACTGAAGTATTTTTACTTCATTCCTAATCAACTTTTATTATTTCACATTTTTATATATATATATATATATATATATATGAAATGAAAATAAGTTTATTAGAATGAAGGAAAAAGAGAAATTACGAAACAGAAATTATATATAAATTTATGTTTTGTAATTTCTCCATTTAGCATAATTTACTTAACATTAAATAATTATTACCTCACTAATATTTAAATACTGTATTTAAATTTTGTATTTTAAGTATTTGTTTCTTACAACACTTATTTACTGATTTAAATGACTATTGCAATGAGAATTTGCGACAAAAAAAGTACTTTTTATTTAATTTTATGAAAATAATCTCACAATGCAAAAAAAATCTTAATTGTCCTACAAAGAGGGTTATTTTTATGTCGAATTCTTTTAATTTTGATTTTGAGGTGAAATGTGTCCTGAATGTTTTTGTGAGATTTTAACCAAGACATTATTGCATTAAGTCATGCTAACTTGTAATAATTTTCTAGTTTCCTCTTCGCCTGACGTCCCTCGTATCATGAAGCCAAAGAAATTATTGTCTGCATGCAGTGTGGAGAGGTAATATAGTAATATTTTCTCAGAACATTCCATTTTTTTTGAAGGATTTTCTTAACTCTTTGTATACATGTCTTTGTAGTATTCCTGATAATCTAGTTGGTCCCCCAGCGGGCCTTCTAACGCCCTTGGCTATGGGCAGTAAACTGCGGAGGCCCTCGGCTCTTCCCACCCCGGTCAACCGCCGTATCTCTGGCATCCCTGCTCTCACACCCAAGAGCGTGTCACGCCTGAGTAAACCTTCCCAGGTCACAGAGCGCTCTTCGACCTCCAGCCAAGGGGCCACTCATCCAAGGTGCTACTTTTGGCCCTTAAACTGCTTTTAAGATGTTTAGTCATCAGTTCTCGGTTATTCTATAGCTTGTCACACGATCTTTGTATAAGTAGAAATCTAAGTCAAACTGTCTCTGTACAGCCCAGAAAACATGAAGGAAAGTGAGAAACAGGAAGATAAGCAAACCTCAGTGTCAAATGAGGAGACCTGCTCTCCAGCTGACCTCCAGCCCTGCTCCCTGGTCTTTAATTTGGAGGATGAGCCTGAAGGACCTCCTGCCTGTGAGCCAGCAGCCGTGGAGATTCCCTCTGAGCCTTCGTCATGTGATCCAGAGCCTCAGGTCGACACGAATCCCCCAACACTTCCAAACACAGTGGACACCCAAAAACACCACCTGCTGAAGAACAAAGAGGAAAAGGATGTTAAAGAGGTAAAATAAACTCAATTTGAATGGATTTTTAGATAAAATGTGTTAGAAAAATCTTCAACAGATATGAAAATGTTGCATTTGTAGGTTTTGCTCGTGGACGCACCTGCACCAACACTTCAGCTGTCAGAGAAGATGCTAATTGATCTCTCCAACACCCCTGACCTGATCAAAACCTCCTCTGCAAAGCCCTGGGGAGGACAGGTGAGAGGACATTTGATGTATTATACACAATATCGTTCAAAAGTTTAGGGTCTGTAAGAATTTTTTTTTTTTTTTGAAAAAAGTCTCTTATGCTAATCAAGGCTACATTTATTTAATCAAATATTAATTTGTAATTATTTATTTATCCCCCAGTTAATTGACCTGAGTTCGCCTCTTATAAAGTGGAGTCCAGAGGACAAGAAAGAAAATACTGAGAACGCGGCTCCACTGATCGACTTGTCTTTTTAGAGGACCTGCAAAATTTTCTGTGAACTGTGCCAAGAAAAAATATTAACTGGAGCATTTCAAATACTGATGAAATTAATCTAATGAGGGAGCTTGGATGCTGCTGTGCTTTATTACACTTTGATGGTGACCTTCTTTTTATTTGTGTTGTCTGTCTTGTAATTGTAATTATGGTGATCTGCAGTATTTTAGAAATGAAAGTTGTATTTCCCCCAAAAGGTACAAATAAATGTTAAATTTACAATGTTGTCAAGCTCCTTTTTATTTAAATTTTTTTAGGTGCACTTGCACACAAACAAACTCCCATACAGCAGGGGGCGGTGTGCATTCACTGTTCGCAGACCATCTGAAGTATAGAAGAAGACGCCCATAGAGCGGCATGATCGTTTTAGTTGATTCAATGTTTATTTAGACCACTCAATTAAATGCAGTTTGCTTCATAATTTGTACCTTAATGCATTTGTCAATCTCATCTTATGATTTAAACCAGTACGTTTCATTAACTGAGATGTAAAAATGTCAACGCTCGTACTGGATAATGGTGCGTACTTCGCCAAAATCGGTTACAGTCATGAGAAAGTCAGGTACAGTGCTTTTATTATTATGTAAAACGTACTATATTATGTGGTAGTAATGTTTAGCTAAATACCGAATCTTTTTTCCATTAGTGTTATCCCAAATTGCCAATTCCGTTCGAAGACCTCCAGGTTGAAAACTTTCACTGCCAATCAGCTGGATGAAATCAAAGACCCGTCCGGACTCTTCTACATCCTCCCTTTTCAAAAGGTATCGCCTCGATATGAATTATAATCTTCACTACATTCTATATAAAGCGCACTGTGTCTTACTTAATCTCTTATGCATCTAAATCAGGGGTATCTTGTGAACTGGGATGTGCAGCGCAAAGTCTGGGATCATCTGTTTGGAAAGGAGATGTTTAAGGTACTTGTATGATTACAAACATCACATTTTCTGTTTCATAAATGTAGAGTATGAGATATTCAGCCGGCTGTACACAATATACTTGCAGGTGGACTTTGCTGATACCAACATTGTGATAACAGAACCATACTTCAACTTCACCTCAATTCAAGAATCCATGAATGAGATTTTATTTGAAGAATATCAGTTCCAGTCCGCCCTCAGAATTAATGGTAAGTATAGTGTACTAGGATGCAGCCTACTTGGGTTATGTATGAGGATTCCATAAATCTGATGATGTAATTTTGTTTTTCAGCTGGATCTTTGAGTGCTCATCGATACTTCCATGAGAAGAACTCTGAGCTGTGTTGCATTGTGGTGGACAGCGGCTTCTCCTTCACACACATCGTTCCTTATTGCAGGGGAAGAAAGATGAAAGAGGGAATCTGCAGGTGAGCTGCTCATTAGCCTAATATAATTTTATGAAGTCATATAAACACTGTACATTTTATAAATCTCTATGCACTTCCTAGAATGAATGTAGGAGGAAAGCTGCTCACCAACCATTTGAAGGAGATCATTTCATACAGGTAGGCTTGCCGCTATTTGAGTAAGGTAATTTTTTGGTGGTTCTTCCTTGCAGCAGATTTCTCTTTAAGCTTGTGTCAACCTTTGTCTTATAGGCAGCTGCATGTGATGGATGAGACCCATGTGATCAATCAAGTCAAGGAGGATGTGTGTTATGTGTCTCAAGATTTCTACAAGGACATGGAGATTGCACAGTAAGTTTGCATCAACTTATTTATATATAAAAGAAATTAATATATTATTCATCAAGGATGCATTATGTAACGTATCACCGTTTCCACAATAATATTAAAGGGTTAGTTCACCCAAAAATGAAAATTCTGTCATTAATTACTCACCCTCATGTCGTTCCACACCCGTAAGACCTTCATTCATTCGACGAGAATACTTTTTGTGCGCAAAAAAAAAAACGACTTTATTCAACATTATCTAGTGATGGGCAATTTCAAAACACTGCTTCATGAAGCTTCGAAGCTTTATGAATCTTTTGTTTCGAACCAGTGGTTCGGAACGTGTATCAAACTGCCAAAGTCACGTGATTTCAGTAAACGAGGCTTCGTTACGTCATAAGTGTTTCGAAATTTCAGTGGTTCACGTGACTTTGGCAGTTTGATACACGCTCCGAACCATTGATTCGAAACAAAAGGTTCGTAAAGCTTCATGAAGCAGTGCTTTGAAATCGCCCATCACTAGATATTGTTGAATAAAGTCGTTATTTTGTTTTTTGGCGCACAAAAAGTATTCTCGTCACTTCATAACATTAAGGTTGAACCACTGTAGTCACATGAACTGTTTTAAATATGTCTTCAGTAGCTTTCTGGGTGTCTGAAAGTGTTAATTATCTTGCTGGCAATAGAGGCCACACTGAGCCATCAGATTTCATCAAAAATATCTTAATTTGTGTTCTGAAGATGAATGAAGGTCTTACAGGTGTGGAACGACATGAGGGTGAGTAATTAATGACAGAATTTTCATTTTTGGGTGAACTAACCCTTTAAGCAGCACAACTGTTTTCAATATTGATATTAATAAATGTTTCTTAAGCAGCAAATCATCATATTAGAATGATTTCTGAAGGATCATGTGACACTGAAGACTGGAGTAATGATGCTGACAATTCAGCTTTGCATCACAGAAATATATTACATTTTACAATACATTAAAATAGGAAACAGTTGTTTTAAATTGTAATAATATTTCACAAAATTACTGTTTTTACTGTATTATTGATCAAATAAATACAGCCCTGGTGAACATAATAGATTTCCTTCAAAAACATTTAAAAAAGCTTGCCAACCCCAAACTAGTGTATATGTAATATAAATAATTCTGATGATTTGACAGATTGAAAGGAGAAGATAATACGGTTATGAGAGATTATGTGCTGCCAGATTTCAGCTCTATCAAAAAGGGATTTTGCAAGGTAAGCAATTTGGCATACTATGAAAAAATTCAACAGTACGCTTTGTCTTTTACTTATACAGCATTTTTTTTCTTTGTGCTGCAGCCTCGAGAGGAGATGAATTTTACTGGCAAATATAAGACTGGGGAGCAGATTTTGCGGCTCACCAATGAGAGGTTTGCAGTCCCAGAGATGCTCTTTCACCCCTCTGACATCGGCATTCAGGAGATGGGCATACCTGAGGCTTTGGTCAACTCCATTAACAACATGCCGGAAGGTAGATTTCATCTGGCTTCATCTCATTAGATGTATTTGTGGATTAAAATGTTATTTCATTGAAAGTACTCTAATATATGCCTACTTTTTATGTCCAGAGATGCAGCCCCACTTCTATAAGAACATTGTTCTTACTGGCGGCAACACCTTGTTCCCTGGATTCAGAGATCGGGTTTACAAAGAAGTCCGTGCACTCGCTCCTGTAGAATATGAAGTCTCTGTTGTTCTGCCACAGAAGTATGTTTTGAGAGTTCTGAAAGAAAAAATGACATTTTGTCTGGTTAATGTTTACTGAATATTTCTCTTTTGTTCTCAGTCCTATTTGCTACCCATGGGAAGGAGGAAAGTTATTGGCTGAAAACCCTGACTTTGAAGAGATGGTGGTCACGCGAGACGATTATGAGGAAAATGGACATTATGTATGTGAAGAGAAGTTTGATATTTGACCTGCATATGAATGATCTGTCTTTTGGTACAGAAAATTTGAATACTGCACATATGTTTTGTATGAAAACTAAGCTGTACATTTGGCTACTGTACATTACACTCAATATTACTCAATAGTCAACAGGCTCTTTGACTTTGAATGTGATAAATATGTATTGTTTTCCTTCTTTTTTTTTTTTCTTTTTTTTTTTTTTTTTTTTACTAAGATATTCCTTTTTGTATATATTAAAATAATGTGAGCTGTAGAAATAAAACTTCTTTTTTTTACTCTGACACTTAGGTTAAATAAATTTTCTTACCATGTTTTGAAGCCAATTATGATTAGTAGCTTATGTTTCAGTTAAAGATCTATGGTTTCGCTATCCTAATAATTTATTTTATGAAGTACATCTTTAGTCATTAACCCTAATGTGCTGTTTGGGGTCAGGGTGACCCCAAGGGACTTTGCCTTAGTTAAAAAACATGGTTCCCTTTATCTCAGCTTCATAAAATTGACTTTTTGTATGATATTTATCTATACATGCACATCTATGCACAAAAAACCCCCCCCCAAAAAACGGGGCTTGATTCGGTTGTTCTGAAGGTGTGTTTAAAAAAAAAAAAAAAAGGGTGTTTGGGCTTAATATGACCGCAACTGAAAATGATTGGAAAAAGCAAAAAAAAAAAAAAAAAAAAAATCAACAAATCCAGCCTAAATCTGAAAATTTCCACACATAAATGAAGGCCTGGTACTAAAGCACAAATGCAATGTTGAACGAACATGATCACACACACAGCGGTGTGACTGCAATAGAGAGCATTTTTATAGAAATTGGCAAATAAAATCAATAATTCCAGCATAAATCTGAAAGTCTACACATAAATGAAGGCCTGGTACTAGAGCACAAATGCAATGTGGAACGAGCGTGATCACAAAGGTGTGTGTCCACTCTTCACTCCTGTTCATAACTGCTTATTGCTGATTGTTTTGTTGGTTTTATTACAAAATTTATTTCTTACTCTAAAGTTAATTATTTTTATACATTTGAATTATTGAAATAAATAATATGTATAATTACATATTACATATAATCACAATCAAGTCTTTTTTTGTGGCAACTTATGTGGCATTGCAAAAACGACACTTCAAAAGACCTCAAACAACAATAACAAATTCTAAACTTTGACAAAAATACTGATTTAATGTATTTTATAATGTTTAAATGTATATATTCACAAAATATATATATTACAACAGTTGTTACAGGAGCACTTAGCAACATCCAGAAAAATGAATGGATCTCTATGGGCCTCTGCTGGACAGATATGGTAATTACCCCTATTTTTCTAAATCTGTAATTCCTACAAGCTTTTCTCTGACCAGCAGATGGCAGAATTCTGCATCTAACACCTAGATCAATATCCAGAAACAACTCATATTTAATTTTGATCATTATTAGTTTTTTTTTTTTTTTTTCATAAAAAATGTAAGTTTTCATATGCATGGTAATGGTGTAGTTGAGGAATTTTGCAGTGTAAATAAAAAAAAGTAAATAATATCCCCCAAAACGCAGAATAAACGTAAATATGAGAAGTAAATGAAAAAAAATATACATATCATGTGTATTAATATTTATTTATTTATTTATTTTTTGTACAATCCCTCTATACATTTTGGGGTCGTACTGACCCCAAACACGACGAGTGTAAACAGGAAACGAAGCCGCGCGCCATCATCCTCTCGCGCTCAAAACAAAATCCGCGGGAAAGCCGCTTCAGAGACGCAGGAGTTCAAACCGTCGCCAAACATTAAAAGAATTAAATAATTTTCTCTAAACAGTTATAGAGTAATAACATACATTAGTAAAAGTAATTAAAATTTGGATAGTTTTCTAGGCAGGGGTGGTTGGTTTAGAGTAGAGAGATCACACTCGGCGTCAGGTAAGTTACAGATGATTCTGTGTAGATTCTTACAGAAAGGAAAACGTAGACCTACATAAAGTCTGTTTTTTTAGCTTTTGTGAATAAAAATAGTTTTATATAACCTATGGTGTTTGGTTTAAGTTATTTTATAATATAATGCTTTCATTATGAACGATATCACGGTTCATGTTTCAGGACTAAGCTAATGATAAATTCAATGATAATTCTTTGAACTGATTAACAGGTGCGGGTTTGTTATGTGTTGCTGATTTATATTCGAATATATCATCAGACTACCGCAAAAATACTCTTCATACAGTGAGACTATGGCAGCTTCAGCTAGAAAACAAAACAAGAAGACCAAACACACTGACAGCTCTACAGACCTGAAAGCGTTTGACTTAAACAATCTGGAGGAAAAGAAAGGAAGCGGATCTGACGATGATACGAGAGATGGTGTGTCTGTGTATTTTATTATAAAATAGCTTATTTTATAATCATATACTATTACAAAATGATAATTTATGTTAGTGATGACATTAGAGGTAGTACCATGGTGTTTACATGGTACTCTAAGGTGATTAGAAATATGTAAAGTTATTACCATGGTAATAAAACATATATACACACACATACATATGTGAAGCATGTTTTTATGTTGTTCTGATACGTTAGAAACTCCAATCATTGACAAGCTGACCAAGAAAAGATCTATAGAGACGTTTGATGACGATGTACTACATGCTGGTGTGGGGTAAGTCAGCAAGATATACAAACCTAGCGAAAGTTATGAAGCCTTTATCTGGATCAAAAAATCATTTGCTGTCCTTTATCTCAGGAATGAAGTTCAAAATATGCTGGAAAGATTCGGTGGTAAGTGAAGTCAACAACTGCATTTAGTCTGTTTTAAAATACTGTTTAATTCTCAAAAACATGACTGAACTGCCATTTAGCGGACATCAGCAAGGCCATGCAGACCAAAAGGAAACGCTTGGAGGTTCTCACCAAAAACTCCTTAAAGGGCAGCACTCAGAAACTGGAGCAAATGTGGAAAACCCAGCAGAATCAGAGGTAAATGAAAGCACTTTATAGAAAACGACGCATTCTTCTTTATTCACATCCATTCTGATGTTCATGCTGATTTGTTTTTGCAGGCAGAAGCTGACACAAGATTATTCTCAGCAGGTGCTCTCTGTGCTTCAGCAGTGGGAGACTGATGTTCAGAAATCTGAGGAGCAGGAGGAGAAACTAAACGTAAGAGCCAGATATTCGTCACATAAAGATGAAGTCAAGAAGTTTTAAAAGTTGCAACGTGTCATTTTGGGGCACAGCATCACACTAAGGGAAATGAAATGTTAATTGTAGGATTAAGGGTCTCGTGAAAAATAGAATGCAGCTTTTTGGGATATCTAGCAGCCATTTAGAGATCTTTGACGTAAACGTCTCTGACTTTGCCTTTGAACTTCCTAATTTCTATTTTCACAGAATTTATTTCGCCAGCAGCAGAAGCTCTTCCAGCAGGCGAGGGTTGTGCAAAACCAAAAAATGAAAACCATCAAAGACCTGTATGAGCAGTTTGTCAAGGTTACTGATGCCGTCATCACTTTAATTATTTGAAAATCGACCAAGACCTTTTTTTCATCATTTGGCTGACCGAGTGAGGTCTTTCATTTCTGTGCAGAACATGGAGGAGATGGAGAAAAGCCATGAAACCTTCCTGCAGGGCACACAGATGGAGCTTAGAAAGGAGATGGCTCTGCTGCAGAAGAAGATAATGATGGACACAGTGAGTGCTTCAACAAAAAGATTTCACACAACAGAGTTTAGACTCTGGATATTAAAAATGTCTGCTTTAAATAGCCTTTCAGTGTGAAATGTAATGTATGCTACATTACCAAAGTAACTAAAACCATCTTGGAGCTCAAGGATTTTCTGTAAATTGTTCATAAAACAATTTTTTACTTAAATTGTAAATTTAGTTCAATATAAGAATTGATTATGAACAATTTAAAGGGTTAGTTCAGCCAAAAATGAAATTTCTGTCATTAATTACTCACCCTCATGACGTTCCAAACCCGCAAGACCTTTGTTCATCTTCGGAACACAAATTAATTTTTGGCTGGACTAACCCTTTAAGAACAATGAAAATGTATTTAACATATATGAACAATGTTTTCATTTTATTATTACAGCAACAACAGGAGATGGCCACTGTTCGGAAGTCCCTCCAATCCATGCTGTTCTGAAAACGTCTTTCTGTTCTAATGTCATCAGTAGAAATGTGTGGATGACTTAACCTTATGTTCTAAAAGGAAGGTTTCTTTTATTGAATATGAGTTTATAAGTTATCTCTGTTTTTATTTTTTTACATCAATTTGTTCATTTTAATATATAATTGTACTCCTGTTGTATTATACGAAACTATCCAAATAGATGCTTCTGTATTTTTTTTAATCTATTAAAGATCCCGCAAATTCAGTTTTCCTTCCTGTGTTGAGGCATTTTCTATTGAATAGGGATGGTTTGGGTGGGACATGTCAAAGAGCTTAAAATGACCCATTGGCTTGTTACATCACAGCCATGAATCTTATATATATATATATATATATATATATATAATATACACACACACACATTTCACTGCTTGCTAGTTGGTTACTGATGGCATTAGAGGGTGGGATTTTCTCATTCTACAGAACATTTGATTGGACAAAATTGTGTAGTGCAGGATGTCATCAAATTATTTTATATACATATATAAATGTACGTTCATTCAGTCTTATATATTATACATACATTTTATATAAAAAATTATATATGTTTATATATAATATATAGACTGAATAAACAACTTGAATTACATTTATTTGAAGTGGTTTGTATCAATGAGCATGTTCAAATTGATTTTAAGAAAAAACTAAACATCTGACAAAAGCTAAACGCGTTTGACATTTGAATAAAATAAGGCTTTTTCTTTACGTGAGAGTAAGAAAAATATTAGGGTCCTTTAAATGCAAACCCACCTATCCATGTGCCGGAAGTAGCGTAACCGGAAAAAGCCCCGAAAGTTCTATGGCGGTGTTTTCCATTGTGACTTCGCTAATCGCTGATGCGGTATCTAAGCGAAGATTTTTGCTTTTCGTAGTGGTATGATTTGTAGATATGGTGAGTAATGTTAACGTATTTCAATTCCATAGTAAACCCGTTGAGTTTTCGTAAACTATAGACATACGATGTTAATGTAATTGCTTGCTAACCGGTTACCAGCTTCTTCGATTAAACATTGAATCTAACCTACTGCATCACAGGTCATTAAAACACCTCAGTACTGTTGTTTTCGTGAATGCCTGTCAGTGGATATCATGAATAACTAATTCACTAGCAAGGAACTGTACGTTTTAGCATGCCAATAAGATATTGAGTATACAATGTTTACATGTAAAGGGAGCGTAATTAAATTACAAAGCCTTAAAGAGGCTTTTATTTATTTTCCTGTACTGTTTTCCCTCTTCCTAGACTCAACAGCACAAAGTCTGTCAGCTATAGCCAAAGTACAAACACTTTAAGCCATTTTCAGGAGTGATGGATGACACACAGGAAAGCTCAGACTCGGAGGCCGGCAGTCCTCTGTACAGTGTCCGGATGGAGCCAGACACTCCGGACTCCCTGAACAACGCCTGTCTGTTGAATGAGAGCGACTACCTGTTTGAAGACCCTGGACTCTCCCATGAATTCTCCTCCACTTTTGTTCCCGAGACCCCTAGGTACCATTTCACTTGTAGATATATTTATATAAATTATTTGTATTTGGCATGTAATAGACAAGGCATCAATTCATATCAATGAGAATATGAAAGAAAGTATCTAACTTCACTTTACAGCCCACTGATTCACACAAGAAAACGACATTCCCAAAAAGATGACAGCAAAAGTGTGGTAAGAGAAAAAGGGCTATGTTCAGAATCCCATACTACTATACTAATCTATTTCTGTAGTATGTATACTATGCAGTATTCATAAAATTTTTGGATGTCCTTCTACATTTGCTAAAATGTGCAGTATGCAGCAGAGAGTACTGTATCCCACAATGCAGCGTGCTTGACCTTTCATTTCCAGCACTACCAAGAAATGAAGGAATATGACATTTTTAAAAATGTTTTAAAATAGCAAAACAACAATTTGTATATTATATAAAATACAAAATAACCGTTTTATGTTATATATAAAAATGCAAAACAACTATTTACTTATAACATTACAATTTTACAATAAAAAAATACAAAATATTTATAAAATGAATTAAAAATACAAAATAGTCATTTATAAATATTATATAAAAATGCTAAATAATTTATTTATAAAATAAAAAAATATATTTTTCAATAAAAAATGCAAAATAACCATTTTATATATTAAAAAATGCAAAATAATGTATTTACAAAAATAATGTGCATATATATATTATGATTAAAAATGCAAAATATTTATTTTATTACATTATTATTCATCATATTATTATTCTGTTTAATTACACATAATATGTAAACGTCGACGTAATTACTTGAAATAGGGAATTATTAGTACATAATACTGCAGTATTGTTTCAAATACTATTTTTAAAAATTTGTAAGTAGTCTGCAATTTAGAGAAGTATGCCTTTTCAGAATTCTAGTATTCCATTCTAGAAGATTCAATTCAGATTTTGAAATTGTATTCATTAATGTTTTTATGCTCGATTAAAACATTGTTCTTAATTCTAGGCGACATTGTCCTGTTCGGATGGGAAGAAATGGGAAAGACGAGAACACATTCCAGGATACCTCAGCACCACTCCAAGCTCCCAAAGAACAATGAAGCGGCGCAGACTGGAGGACTCAAATGCAAGTGCACTGCGTGGATACTCCGGCATTACACCGGGAGCAAACGGATTTGTAACGGCCTCGTCTCTTCTACCCTCTGATTTTACTTGGTTGGAATCTCCACGTCCAGCAACCTCCTCCGCTTCTCAGGTTTCTGCATCTTGCAAGCCTTCATCCTCAGCTGGGTCTTCCACATGTGCACTGGATCAAACTAGCAATCCGTCGTATTTAAACGAGCTGCTAGTGACAGGTCGCACCTCTAAGCAAAAGACACTAAACACAAGCAATGGAAGGGAACAGAGGTCCAAAAAGAGCATTAATAGCAAGACCAGATCTAAAGCCTCTAAAAGTACAACAGCACACTCCCCTTTACTCGCCATAGAGGCTGACGCTTTACTGCTGGATGCAGGTACAGATGACCAGGACCCACACGATTGGATATTGCTCATTAACCTTTCTATAATGAGTCTTTCTGTTTGTTTATAGCAAAGAGAATGCAAGGACCAGCAAGTTCACCTGTATGTCCGATACCAGAAGATATTGTCATCATAGAGGATGACGCTGATGATGTAGTGGTTGAGAGCATGGTCCGCTCTGTTCAGATGGCTGAGGATGAGGCGTATGCCAGAAGCCTTCAGGTACGACTCGCTCTCCTGGTCCTTATCGAGAAACGATAGTAAAGTGACTAACTCTGTTATTTTGGTGTATGCAGGAACAGTTTGATATGGAGGAGCGGATGGAGCAGCAGAGGCAACAGAGCAGTAGAAACCACCACAACCATATGGTCAGTTGGGTTTTTTACTTTATTCACATTGCCAGTTTTTTTATCTGCGCACTGTGAAGTATGGTGCTGTGATCATATGCAAACAAAAAGTGATGCAGATTTCATGCAGGTTGATCCCTATGTTGGCTTGGGCTGGATCTCTCCTTGGGCCTCATTGATGAACTCAGCATCATTCTCACACGGACCCTCCGAGCTTTCAGAGCTACAGCAGGCCATCTTTGGAGAGCAACCCCGTAAGCTACCATAGATCATATCACATACCCAAATAGAAATAATTTGATTCTGTCCTGATGATTTCATTTGAATTAAAGAAGATTTTAATCATATATATTTTAGGGCTGTTGATTTAACGCGTTAATTTAATGAATGAATTATGGGGGAAAATAACATGTTAAAATTATTAACACATTTAACGCACCCGCCCCAGACCTACGTGGTTCATCTTACATTTCATGAAGTTGATTGGTGACGAACATGAAGCAGGGCAACAACTCAATGTGTGATGTAGCCAATAGAATGCAGTTAGATGCCCCTAAAATTCAAGATATGGGGCAAAAATGCCCCTGTATGAGTTTTTGTCTCATATTTAGGCTATATCATGATATAGTTAAGCAATATCACATGAGTAATGAGCGCAGTATAAGACGAGTGCTGTTTGTCCCGAATAGCACAAGTGCAAATTTGATATTGATTTTATACAACAGTTCAATAAATAAAAACTTAATATTGTGTTATATTTTAGACACAATATTGTCTGCTTTTGCTCAGTTTTGCCATTGAAAAATTACCTATAAAGCCAGAGCAGAACTGTTGTGCGTCTCCGAGCAACACACAGTGGTGTTTAATTTCTGAATGAATCACGTTTTGAGCGAATCAATCAGGTGAACCAATGATTCAGAGAGTCATTTACTTCATTCCTGAACAAATCAGCCGTTTGAACAAATCGAATGAATGAATGACTCAATGACTCATTTGGACATTTACCACCACCTACTGGCTGTTTTAGTTTCTTATTTAGAGTATCATCTCATTTTTTAAAAAAATTAATATTTCCATATTAATAAAAAAACAATTAAAGGTATAGTTCACCCAAAAATGAAAATTCTGTCATCATTTTCTCACCCTCATGGCCATTGAAGCCTAAAAGTTTAGGTGTAATAAATTCTATGTTGAATCAAATCAAATAAAATATTTTTTTAAAGGTACTTTTTGTCATGTCTATGCTTTTAATGCTTTTCTCATTTAACACAATAATGACTTTAAATTATCTTTTGGGGGTAATTTCTCAGCCACATTTGTGCAATTAATTTGCGATTTAATTAATTGCCACATTGTGTAATTAATTAGATTAAAAATTTTAATCACCTGACAGCTTTTATATATATATATATATATATATATATAATTAAAAAATATATACACTGCTGGTCAAAAGTTGGGTTCGGTAAGATTCTTATACTCACCACATCTGCATTTGTTTGATCTAAAATACTGTAAAATCAGTAATATTGTGAGTAATATATAATCCGTAATATATACAGTAAGTATTATGACAATTTAAAATAAGTGTTTTATTTTGTAATGTTAATGTAATTTATTCTTGTGATGCAAAACTTAATTTTCAGCATCATTGCTCCAGTCTTCAGTGTCACATGATCCTTCAGAAATCATTCTAATATGCTGATTTACTGCTCAAAAACATTTCTCATTATTATCAATGTTATTTTTGCAGAAACCAAGATACTTTTTTTTTTTTTTTTTTCAGGATTCTTCAGATTCAGAATAGAAAATTCAAAAGAACAGCATTTATTTAAAATACAAATATTTTATAATGTTATTAATGTCTATACTATCAATTTTATGCATCTTAAAAACAAATAAAAGCATTAATTTCTTTCAAAAAAAATGAAAATCTTACTGACCCCAAACCTTTGAATGGTTATGTATGTATGTATATTTATTTCTTTGTTTTAATATATATAAATTTAATCTTTGAATTGGACAGGCAGACAACAGGGACGCCGGCAAACCAGCAGAACACATAATTCCCGGCGCAGACAGCCTCGCTTAGAAACAGACTTGTTTGATGACAGCCAAGGAAATAATTATGAGGTTTGAGTTATGCTTATTCACAGAAATCACATGCTTGACTATAATTATTGCATGCTTCCTCATCTATGATATTATTCATTGCTTTAAGGCTCTTTTAGCTTACGAGGAGCAACAAGGTGCTGTAGTATCCAAGAACACTCTGACTAAGGCCGAGATCGAACGGCTGCCCATAAAAACCTACAATCCCGCACACAGTGCAGGAAAGACAGAGTAAGTCTCAGAGCAGGATGCCACATAAGAGATTTCCCATAATGCAATATTTTAATCATAATCTCCTTGCAGCTGCCAGATCTGTTTCAGCGAGTACAAGGCGGGTGAACGACTCAGGATGCTTCCATGTCTCCACGATTACCACGTGAAATGCATCGACCGCTGGCTAAAGGTCTGGCTCGCTTTAACTACGCAATCCCATTATTCATTATACAAAGTCGCGTTTTTGCTAATCATTTTCCCCTTTTCTTACAGGAAAACGCCACCTGTCCCATCTGCAGAGCTGATATATCAGAGTGTGGTGGTTTTTCTTGAGCACACACAACTTCAGGACTCAGTATCTACCTCACAGCTGGTCATGTGACTCCCTATTTGTCTTTTAAACAGTCTTATTTTGAGTGTTATTTAACGCTTTTTAAATGCATAATATTGTCTGATGTTCGAACCAGCATAAGGCACTGCCAAGCAACTGTATTATTTAGAAAGATCCTTCTAAAACATATCAGATGTGAATTTAACACCAGTGGCAACAAATCAACACTGTTAGCAATAGCGAAACTTGCATTTATGATTTTCAAATAAAATCACTTTCTATACATTTTTGCCTGTTTTTTTATTGTAATAGTGACAATTTTTGTAATGTAATTAGGAGAATAAATTATACATGTAGCTATTTACAGTCATACTATCGCTATTGTTTATATAAATGACAGGCACGTGCAGCATGAGATTTTATTCACTCCGTTTCATAATATCGCTGCTTCAAAGCTCTGTACTTCCGGAGGTAATAAAGCGCTTCGAGCTCTTTCACCACAAATTCTCCTCGGCTGATGAGTTCTTTGATCTTCTCTGGGTCTCGCACATCTTTATTCTTGGCAAAAGCAGCCCTCAGTCTGTCTCTGAAATAGTCAGCTCCTTTTGGATACTCCCGTCCAAGATACAGCAACTTCAAGCAGAAGAATCATAAGACAGGATTATGATTTGACTTTCTACTGCCTGGAGTCACACATACCCCATACTTTGTTTATTTTCATAATATAAAAGAAGACTGACTTGATTTAAAGCATTAGTAAAATTCTGTCTTTAATTACTCGCCTTTGTGTCGTTCCCAACCCGTAAGACTTTCGTTCATCTTTAGAAAACAAATGAAGATCTTTCTGTCCCTCCATTGACAGCCTGCGCAACTACCATTTTCAAGCCCCCGTATTGGAGATTATTTTGTAATTAAAGTGGTAAATTATGCAAACAAAGAACTTGTGTTGCTTCATAAAACTGAAGTTAAACCAGCTTTCAGATTTCACTAAAAAGATCTTCATTTGTGTTTCAAAGATGAACGAAGGTCTTGCGGGTTTGGAACGACATGAGGATGAGTAATGTCAGAATTTTAATTTTTGGGTGAACTAACCCTTTAATAGTATTGGGTAGACTGGGGCTAGCTGTCACTGTTTACTACAATTAGCCTTTTTCACACTTTCGGGTTGTTTCCGGCGCTCGGCATCGCAGGGTAAATTTACTTCCGGCGACGTCTAGACGTAAGTGTTGTAGAGACTACATTAAATATATATTTTTGTGTTCCCATTTGTTCAAATAGCAAAAGGGAAAACTCCACAATAGTGTTTTCACAACTTTCAAGAGAGGAAAAAAATAGAGATAACGGCTTTTAGAAGCGAGAAAGATGTCAATTTGACCGTCACTCCCACAGCCGCTGTATTACAAACACCTTCACAGCAGCGTTAACTAGTTTTTTGTAATTTGATGCAAAGCTAATATAATACAAAGTATAAAGTTATAAATGTACATAAAATTTTTTAAAAATGAAAATATAAAAAACTTTGCATGATTTACGATGCTGATGACCGCTAAAACGCGTCATCACAGTCTGTGAAAAAGGCTAATTAATATATTTGTGTATAGATATTTTCACTGCAGCTGAAGAAAAAAAAAAAAAAAAAAACGAAAACACTGTGTAATTGGACTTTGACTCAAAACCTTGTACACACTAAGGTTACAACCCCTGACACAACATTGTAACAATTTTAAATTTCAAGTTTACCTCAAAATTACAAAGGGACTGAATCGACATTCATTAAAGAAAAATATCCAGACGTAGGTTACTGACACACACACACACACGGCATTTAAAAGCAGAAGGGGGCAGTATACTCACAGTTTTGTACAGTTGCACTACCTCTGCTCGGAGTGGGTTGGCCATTTCCCAGTGATTATTCTGATCTCAGCCAAACACAACCTGCGTATAAACACAGCTGACCTGTTGCCTCTCATTCAAGGTTTTTCAAAGCAACAGGAATAATGATAAGCTTTGCGCTGTGATTGAAAACTAAAACAGACAAAAGAGTTGTTTTTAATCTACTTACTTGCTAATGTGTCATTTTGCCCTTTGGACGCTTTGAAAAAATCAGCAGGAGTGTTACATCTGCGGTCGTCCAAAGCATAGTCAAAATAAAAGTCCTGAAAAGTTTGACACACTTGCTGGTAAAAACAGTATGTTATTGCTAATATTAGACGTAAACACAATACATGATATTTGTTTTAAAATATTAAATATACTCTCCACAGACATTTTAGGTTTAACAAAATAAAATTAAAAGGTTAGTTCACCCAAAAATGAAAATTGTCATTTATTACTCACCCTCATGTCGTTCCACACCTGTAAGACGAGAATACTTTTTGTGCACCAAAAAAACAAAATAGCGACTTTATTCCACAATAGTGGAATGTGCGACTAATGTGCTTCATTAAGTTTCGAAGCTTTACGAAACATTTGTTTCGAATCAGTGCTTCAGAGCACCAAAATCACATGATTTCAGTAAACAAGGCTTTGTTACGTCATAAGTGTTTTGAAACTTCAATAGTTCACGTGACTTTGGCAGTTTGATACACACTCCGAACCACTGATTCGAAACAAAAGATTCGTAAAGCTCCGAAGCTTCATGAAGCAGTGTTTTGAACAATATGAAATTGTTGAATAATGTCGCTATTTTGTTATTTTTGGCGCACAAAAATTATTCTTGTCGCTTTATAATATTAAGGTTGAACCACTGTAGTCACATGAACTGTTTTAAATATGTCTTTAGTATCTTTCTGGGCATTGAAAAAGGGAGTGTTATTGCTGGCAATGCAGGCCTCACTGAGCCATCGGATTTTATCAAAAATATCTTAATTTGTGTCCGAAGATGAACGAAGGTCTTACGGGTGTGGAACGACATGAGGTTAAGTAATTAATGACAGAAATTTCATTTTTGGGTGAACTAACCCTTTAAAGGTAAAAAACAATCCTAGCGCTTGACATAAAATACCTTTTCTTATGCTACACTCATGCTTGTAGTGAAACAGCAACGAAACAGAAAACAGCTACACGTGAATGCAGAAATAATTTATTTAGGCCAGTCCATGGGAAGACACCTTACAAATACAGATTAGGGGCACAGTGTTACAGGACAATGGTTCTGAGTTAGTCTTTTGCTTTTTGTTGCCAAATGCACTGCCAAGATCGTATGAAACTGATTCAATAGAAATGTCATGTATTGAAGCACTAGCATTCACACAGTCTCCATACACACCTTTTGAAGCTGCAAAACATTTCTGCTCTTACACAAAATGACCAATGTCCTTTCATTTTTGGCATATGGTTTGCAAAAATAATTACAAAGGAGCACAATTCATAAGTGGCAAAATCCACGCTGGGATGTTTCTTCACTCTACCACATTCATGCAAATACGTGTCATTTTTCCTGTAAACTAGTCAGGATATACAAAACACACCTTGGAGAAAAACAAAGTGTTCTCTTCCTTGCTATTTGATTTTAAGGCATATAAATCTTACAAAAACACGCTTTATAACCTGAAACAAATACAAAATTGTGTGCCAATATGACAAATGGAAAAGCAGACTGTGAGCATTGGTCTGCAGAGTAAAGGCACTAGTAGAAACTTGAGCTACTATCCGTCCTCTGATTGCGGACCGCTGCAGTGGGAGACGCGGGTCCATGGATGTCTTTAATAATTGGCTCGCAGTCGTTTGTTTTCCTCTCTCAGTCTTTCTATCTCCTCCACGAGCGAGTCATTCACTGAGTACTTCTCAATCAGACCGTGGATTTCATTCTGTAAAAGAAAGATGGCACTATTAAAGGGGTGTAATATTCATTTTTACCTTTTAATTTCTTTTTTCTAGCTATTTAATTATGGATTTGGTTGGTAAAAAAAACCAAAAGTACCAGCTGAATATAGAACTGGCGAACCATCTCCACCTGTAGATTGATGATGTCTCTATGACAGGTGTCCCTGGAGGAAACAAAAACAATGTGAGTTAGTCTAATCAGTGATCTCTAATTGACTAATAAATATATAATGAATATATGGTTTAATTAGTGTGCTATATATATATTTGATACATTTATTCAAATTCTGTATATTTCCTACCTGTTAGACAGGTAGGAAGGCCACAGGTAAATATGACATTCACTCTAAGGGTGCATTCACACTTAGTTCGGTTCGTTTGGTTTGTTTGGTCCGGACCCCCCAAAAAAAGAAAAACATTTAGTCCTGGTCCGATTAGCGTTCAGATTGGCAATTTTATCACCGAACCCAAAGATACCGAACCTACAGGCACAAGGACACGTTCACAACCTAATTGGTCGGATTTTGTGACGTATTGCCTATTTTGAGACGGAACTTACCAGACATCCAAACACAATGCTGTGTGCTTGGATAAATGCGCTTGTTGTGTGTGCATAGCCTGCATATGATGGTATTTTGGCAGGTGGGAACTCGTGAAGAGCTTATAAAATGTGTAAATGAGTCAAAACAGTGGCGGGAATCCCTCCGTCACACAAATGATCTGCTGCGTGGAGACGCGTGTGTTGCCCATGATGGGCAAACTCGCGACTATGACGAGAAAAACCGGTATGCGTGTCCTTTTTAGGGTCATTTTCCTGTTTTTGGTTCGTTTACATGTCTTTGGTCCATGTCGTGTTCCTATATCATTCGAACCGCACCAGAGTTCGTTTGGAAGCGGTCCGCTTGTTTTGTGCACACCAGGGTTCGGATGGCAGCATTCACACGTTCAAATGATCCGCACTAACAGAGCAATCGCAAAAAAAGTGTGAACACACCCTAAATGACTCTAACGATAAATAAGTGGTAACTCACCTGAAGTCCTCCAGTGCCTCATGGATCATGTTACGGACAAAATTCATCTGAACGGAGGTGAGTGGAGCTCCACGGCCCTCGGCTCCAGATTCGACTGCTGCCGTTGGAGCTTTAGATCAAAACATCCGTCACACATTGTGTCTCACTGAAATGACTTTTAATCTAATTGTGGCCCATTCAAACATACCGGGTGCAGCTGCAGGAGGAGCTCTGTTGACAGGCGAATCATAGGTGAGCTGGGTGGGCAGATCTCTCCTCTGACTGGCCTCAGGTGTGTTGAATGGCTGCGCGGACTGAACGCGTGTGCTCTGAGCAGCAGGTGGCGTGGTTATGGCATCATACTCCTGGCGGAGGCCATTATTCTTCTCCACCTGTCAATAATCCAGAAGAAAAAAGTTGAATTCATGAATACAAAAATGTGTTGGATGGTGAACAAAACGAGTTGGACCTTGGTGCCATTTTGTACATCAGTCTGTTGTGGTGGGGTAGTGATGGGCTCCTCCTCTTTGATTGGTGGAGGAGTCTGAACCACAGATGGGCTGTAGCAGCGACTGCCTGGAGTGCCCAATGGGGTCTTCCTCTGGGACGACCCACCAGGGAAATGAGGTAGGTATTCAAAGTCTAATAACACAGGAAGTGCTTATGTTGGTAAAGGTAAATAAAACCATGTTGTTTTGATCATTACAGTTTATTAAAATGTAGTTTGCACAAACTCGCCTTTCTTTCCACTTGATACATCACTCAGTCTGTGTCCTTTGTAATCTAGAGAGATATGGTTTAATTAGTATGTAGTTTTAGTGCTGTCAAATCGATTAATTGCATCTAACATAAAAGTTTGTGTTTACATAATATCAATAAATATGTCTCTCTATGTGTGTATACACATATTTATACATATATATGTGTGTGTATATGTATATATACACACAGACACACACTTTTATGTTAGATGCAATTATTAAATATAGAGGCCAAAGCTGTGAAAGAGCGGTTGGAAAAGTTCCCTCACCTTCTCGTACAGGTGAAAAGATGTCCAAGCTGTTTCTGCCGACTCTGAACCGGTCTGTGTTGTGCTGGCCTTCTGCTTCCCTCGAGAACACATCTATACCGCCTCCTAGATGCCGAACAAACATTGAGCCATGTAATCATTACACGGCATATTCATAATCTCTTGAACTCTGCCATATATGATTGAACATAATAGACAAAAAGTTGAAAACACTCACCATTTCTTGAAGTTGGAGTATCACCAAAACCATGTGTTTTGAAACCTGCAGAGAGGATGGAAAGGCACATTTTGGAACCATGAAATGACAGTACACTGGACAATACATGGAAAATGCAAAAGAAGCAACATCAGTGATTTTACCGTCATTAAGTGGGGAGAAAATATCCAGGTTTAGGCTGTTCCGACCTATGCTGCTAAATTTCTCCACACTGGGCAGCTGATCTTGACTGTGTTGTCCCTCTGCCTCTCGGGAGAACACCTCACCTGCAGTGCCTATAAAAGATGACATATTCAGTACCTATAAAACCATTACAAAAGCTATAAACAAGGTTTTATATGATAATTGAGCTAACCAAATATGACTGAATACGAAATAAAACATTCTATAGCCATAAAGGAGAAGGTTGACCTGTGACTTGGGCTTGGCCATCTCCAGGAAATTCAGAGCCAGGCACACTGGGTGGGACTGTAGATGTTGGAGTGGAAGGTCCCGTCTGCTGACCGCTCAGTTTTACTGAAACCCGCTTATTTGATTGAGATGTCTTGCTGGATGTTTTAGTGGACTGTGGAAACAGGGCCGGTTTTTAATATACATTATAGTCAGAAATATTCAGAAGTAAACATTGTTGAAAATAGGGGCAATATTTAATTTTCAGAGGAAGTGTGTATTTTTTCTAGTAAATAAATAAACTAATTAATTAATTAAAACTAATAAATAAAAATGTCTAATTTCCTATAAAACAAACTGCATGCTACATACATACTTTAATCATAATTTGAATAATTAAATTTTCCTAGAACAGATTTTTAAAACTATATCAGATGTTACAAAAAATTTAAAATAAATAAATAAATTACATTTAAGACATTAATGAACACTTATTTTAATTAATTCAAACAAATTAAATAAAAAAATTCTAAATTCATAAAAACACAATGCATGTTACATATTTTAATCAATTAATTAAAACATATTCTCCATCCGAACAATTTAAATAATTATTCCTAGGACAGATTGTTTTAAAATTATATCAGATATTACAATAAATAAATAAATAAATACAAATTAAGAAATAATTATACATTAATTAAAATTTCATTAAATTAATAAATTAAAACTAATGAAATAAAATTCCTAATTTTATATAAAACACTGCATGTTACATACTTCCATAAATACATAAATCACTAAAACGGCATAAATTACACAAAAATCATTAAAACTACATAAATTAATTAAAGTATATTTTTAATCTGAACAGTCTGATTTATTAACTATTCCTAGAACAGATTTTTTAAAACTTTATTAGATGCTACAAAAATGTGAAATAAATAAATTACATTTAAAAAAACATAATACATTAATTACAATTTAATTAAATTAGTTCAAACTAATTAAATAAAAATTCTTAATTCATATGAAATATATATATATATATATATATATATACAGGGCTGGAAATGGCTGAAATTCACTGGGGGGACTCTAGTTGGGAAGTTTTTTTTTTTGTTTTTTTGTTTTTTTTACTTTCAATGACTTTTCATATAATAATTCTGAATATAATTGAATGAATATAATTCCCATAATTCAGAATAGACAACTGAAAAAATAACATGTAATTTACTAGAGGTTCTGACATAATGTTAGTTGTGCAGTCTATTTACAAAAACATATTTAGTTAATTTTAATGAATTATTATTATTTTTAAAAAATTGGTTTGAATAAATGATTCAATGATTCAGTTATAAAAATGTCACTTGTTTCATCACTGATGAATCAACATTTTCATATTTTTATTGAATGATTCAATGAGAATTAAATTTTTAACAGTCATTTGTCGCCACCTACTGGTGTAACGATGTAATTGATGCAATCTTTATTTGAAGCATCAAGTTACTTTCAAAAGGTAATTTACTCTATTTTGTTCACTTCCGTTTGGGATGGGGAGACTGGTCGTCTCCCTCGGTTGCGAGGAGTTTGGGTTTGCTCCATCGTGAGGTTTATTTATTTGTTTGTTGCTTTATTTTTGCAAAATGGTCCACACATGCAAAGTTGGTTGATAACATAACTGCAATGAAGTAACAGCCTATAGTTAACACTTGTTAATATAGTTAACACTTAATCACTTGTTTACAAAGTGCCATGGGAAGTCAAACTCTTTACTTAAAATGTTCTTATACTGAACATGTTAATTTCCTATCTCATACAGCCAGGTTTTTCCTAATGGGCATATCTGTCATATTAGCAGAACACATTTTACACATGGGGAAAACCAATGTTTAGTCAATAATTCAAGAAGATCCATACTTTAAAGCTCTTGATTCTAACTTGTATTTGGCCTTATAAAAAAAAGTAGTTCTTGTAATTGTTTAACCATAGCATTCGTTACGATAAGAACATAGGCAAATTACAGGTAAGACCGTTGATGGTTGCATGCTTAGGGCAATGTTAACTTTTTTCTTTCTTTTTTTAAATCTATTCCCTTAATAGATTATATATTATAAATTCTTCAACAAGTTAGTTAAAATGTACCACAGTAAATACAATAGAACGTGATGAATTCTAGTAAAGGTGGTCATGAGAAGTTTAAAAAGCTTGCAGGATCATCATCATGTTTTCCTCTCTTTTCATCAGTCTTTTTAGTGGCTGTTTTTAGATCATATTTGACTTTCTCCATAGTGTTTTACTACATTCTCAATAGAATTCAAATGGGTTTCACATTTTATCATAGGAACGGCTCGTGCAAATATTATCACACTTTTGGAGCACGTTGATGAACGCGCCTACGGTGATTTGCGCGCGGCGCAAATCACCGTGGTTCTGTAGAAATTCTGGTTCTGTAGAAATGTGTTCAGGGTGGTTCTGTAGAAATGTGTTTATGTACACAAAACGGCGACAGCTGTACCTTTAACTTGGAGGTGGAGTTCTGGAAGCGAATGCATGTCACTGACGTCTTGTGAGCCGTGGTGATTTTGATCGGCGCGCTGAGGTTTCTCAAATCGTACAGGTAGATCCTGCCCTGCGTTGAGCCCACAACCAGTCCAGCCCCATCTGGGGTAAAATCAATGGCTGTGAGTGGAGACTCCACCTGCTTATTACGAAACACCCTGTGGGGATACACACACACATTAAATTGATGAACAAAATCCAACTCCAATGTCCAAAATGCATACTAAATGAGATGATTTTTTCTCTTACATTTTGCTGGAGGTGTCATAGCAGACAATCTTCTTATCAAGCCCCACAGTGATGAAGAGCAAATCATTGGCTGGGGAGAAGGCCAACCCTGAACACGGGGCTTTGTGCGCCCCCTCGAACAAGTGCAGCTCCTTTTGAGTGTTAGCGTCCCAGAGTGCCACAGAGCCACTGTCAGATACAGTGCCCAGCAGAGACCTCTTCACCAGCGAGTACCTCAGATCATGGATTGGCTGGAAAGAGATCACATGGTGTATTTTATATTAGGACTGCACAATTAATTGGAAATGAAACTGAAAACAGATATGGCTTAGTGTGATTATCAATTGCAAAGGCTGATAATAATTTCACATTCAATCTCCAAATTAATGTAGAAACAACATAAAGACAGTTATATTTTAAATATTTGATCTAACATTAAAAGCAGTGAGTGATTTTCTTTTTCTTTTGTTATTTGATTAGCATCAATGGCAGACTGTAGCAGGTTTATTAGACTGCTGTCACTTTAAGTACTGCCGCACATGACGTGGATCTGATACACATTTTCTCACAACTTTTTGAGGTAATTTAAGACTTTATTTAACTCATTTAAGACTGTGCTTATGAGGATACTCGACAAAACAGGCATTTTGGCATAATTTTGTTTGTTTTTGTCCGTTCAAGCACAAACTCAATGCGGCCGGGTGTACTGCCAAATAATGCTATCTATCAGATTGTGCTACCAACATTATATTTAATTAAATATATTATCATTTTAATTAATATATTAACATATAATTAAAATTATCATTATTATTATTTCATATAGATATATAATCACTATATAATCACATAATTTAGGGATAAACTGTGCAGCCCTACAAACAAGCTGAGCAAACCTGGAACTTAAAAAATATGTTACCTTTTATAATATTTTGTATGGCTAAAGACGTCAAACTCACCACATTTGGCCCATGGCCGAAGGGTTTGCTGGACAGGTTGGTTGTGATACTATGGAGGATGATATCTCCACTAGTGGAGCCTGATGCTATGTAGCTATCGCCTCCATTAAAAGACACACACGTCACTTCCTCCTTGTGGTCCTATACAGAAAGAGACAAAGGAAATTGATTAGGATGTAGATGTCTGTCTAGCAGATGATCTAAACCATCCCCCGAGTGTCTTTTGAAACTCGCAGTGAAATATGCAAGATATATGGCTACAAAAGTACCTTAAGGGTTCGGTGCAACCTTTTTGTCTTGAGGTCCCAGATATTGACGCTGTTATCCAGTCCTCCACTGACCAGGAACTGTGATGTGGAGTTCAGACTGACACGGGTTTGTTTTTTCTATAAACAAAAGGCCATTATGAGACACACATAACCAAGATATATTGAGATATGATATCAAGTTTGTCAGCTCACCCCTTCACCCAGCTCCATCACTGGAACCGGTGACGACTTGAGACTGGAAACCACCAGCTTGTCCCCTATACTGCTGGCACTGACCAGGTACTGATCTGAACGCTGTCAAGGCAAAGCCCTTTCATCGATGAAATAATAAGAAAACTAAATGCTCTGTTATTAATAAATATGCATCATGTTTCTCCAACTGAGGGGTTTTTAATCTTTTAGATGCCACAAATATGATCATCCTCATGCATCCCCATCCTAAATTTTAAAAGGCAGCTATATATTTTCATGTATAAATACCACTTAGACTAATTTAAATTGGTATACAATATATTTAAAATATTATTTGAAAAATATCTAGTTTCTATCAAGTTATATTAAATTTTCTTTCTACTAGTACTGTACTCTTATATGCATTATTTATTATTTTAAACTATATTTATTTTATATATGTTTATTTTTTATTTATTTTATTCCAATTATGTATTTATTTTGACAATTTTAATTTGATATAATTTATTAATTATTTATGTATTTATTTTAAAGTCGACATGAAATAGAAGTTGCGAGTCTTTTCTGCCCTATTGTGATGTACGCTGCTGTTCAAAAGTTTATTTGGTCTAAAACTTTTTTTCTATTTAAATATATTATAAAATGTAATTTATTCCTGTGATGTCAAAGCTGAATTTTCTGCAAGTTCAAAAAAATATATATATATATATATATTTATATATAAAAAATTAATACTTTTATTCAGCAAGGATGCATTAAATTGATCAAAAGTAACAGTAAAGACATTTATAATGTAACAAAAGATCTCTATTTCAAATAAATGCTGTTCTTTTGAACTTTCTATTCATCAAAGAACCCTGAAAAAAAATTGTACACAACTGTTTTCAACATTTAAAATGATAAGAAATTTTCTTGAGCAGCAAATCGGCATATTAGAATGATTTCTGAAGGATCATGTGACACTGAAGACTGGAGTAATGATGCTGAAAATTTAGCATCATAGAAATAAATTACATTTTAAAATATATTCAAATAGAAAACAGTTATTTTAAATTGTAATAATATTTCACAATATTACTGTTTTTACTGTATTTTGGACCAAATAAATGCAGCCTTGGTGAGCAGAAGAGACTTCTTTTAAAAACATTAAAAAATCTTACCGATCCCAAAATTTGAACGGAATAATAAATAATAAGAATAATAAATACTGCAATATTCCATAAAAAAAATAAGAATTTTCAATTTTGATTTTATGGTGACTTTAATATTATTTTATTTAACATATTTTACTACTTCTTTATATCAGTTTATTATTTATTTACATTTTTACATTGTTTTTCTTTAAACTTTTCCTCATACTCCAATTTGAAAACCCTTGGTCCAACCAATGGCAGACCAGGCAGTTCTGTAAGGTGAAACTAGTCAGAGAAATTGCACACTTCACTTTGGTAAACATGGTTGTCCAAAGGAATATCTTTTCTAACAGATGCTACAAACAAACATGATCATGTCTTATGCATACAGGCATCATTGTGGGACATATGAGTGATGCTCAAAAATGAGTGATTTCACAATGATAGAGGATACTGCTGCTGCTCCAGCACACTTGAGCCACTGGATGTGTGGCACTGTGAGGGTTGAACTGCTCCACCACCGTCATGGAGGTCGAGTCCCAAATCTTCAGACAGTCACCTGACGACACCAGCCGCGTGACGTCCTCCATAGCAACGGCTGCCGGGAGAAAAAAGGTGGACAGCTGTCAGGCGCGTTTGACACGAATAATACATGCTTCACTTCAAGAAAAAAACAGTACAGGGAAAAACTGTGGAAAAAATAATCATGAAATCCCATTGTGCTGCACTTTAAAGTGCTGTTATGGCAATTTTGTTACTTTTTATGATTAGAAACACTAAAAGATGACACTTTTTTAGACAGCAAATTATCTGTACATTCATTTATGGGGTTATTCTTGGTCTGGCGTATTATTAAGAGTATGAATTGTGCCATAGCTATGCTTAAAATATTCTCAATGACTCATAACATTATATTCAAGTTAGCCAACAAGCAATGCAGCTAGTTCATGACAATCCTGTTTAAAAAATAATCAAATCCAGTTAAATAAAAGTGACTTTAACAGCCAATTCTGACAAAAAACATTTAGAAAATAAACCCGCAACGCTTTTTAAATGTCTTTTATTCTCCAATTCGCACTTATTTGTGGCTTTTCGTGTTGTTGTGCTAATAGTTTCTGCATTCATCAGCTGATTAGCAACAGCTAGCTACTTACCCTTGGTTTAGACTATAAAAAGTGTGGCAAATTTGAACGCTATGCTGGTAAACACTTCACAATACATCCACGGCGGTTGAGTAAATGTATCCTTTTATTTGAAAGTAAAACTTTGTCATATCAACAGAGTTTGAACATCCGTGGCTCCTGTAAGGAACCGCCACTACGGCACGCCGCTTGGCTCAAAACAGGCAAACATTCGGAATTACAGCAACGCCAGTGTGGGAAGGGCAACAAGATGTCATTGAGTTTCTGTGGCAAAGTTTGCATTAATAAACACGCCTGAGAAGGAATATGCGTTCAAATATTTGTAGTGCTCTTAAATATCAAGTAAACATATGTTATTTTACAATAAGATCAACATTCATAGTGAGAACATTGGATATTTATACACTAGCAGATTGTAATGCAGTTCAGTGGACACTGGGATTCATTTCATTAACATTTATAGTGCACGTATAACATAAAGGATCCTTAAGACTTTAATATAGCAGCATATTTATTTAACATCTTTAGATTCTTAAAAAAAAATCATCAAATAAGGAATACAAGGCTGGCTAGATGATTTGCATAGTGATGATACAGATAAAAATATACAGCAAGGGCTCAGAAGTGCTTGACACATTAACCTTTATCAAATAATCAAAGTTTCTGAATCTCCAAAAACTGGAAAAGTTCATGTTGTCCAGCTGCAGTGCTTTCCCACTGTCATTGTGGCAGAGGTACAAGGACTTTGACGTAGTTCATGGGAAATAAGCCAGACTCCCCTCTGTTCATACCCTCACACCAGTTCTCATCAATCTGGCCGGTCAGAATGATGATGTCACCCTCCTTAAAGCCCAGCTCTCCCTGGTTTTCTGGCTGGAAACTGTAAAGTGCCCGACAGCAAGGCTGGTCCAAGGGGTAAGCGCTATCATCTAATACACATTAAAAAAATAAGCTTTATTTTTACAGCTTCTGTCCCAAGGTTAAGGTCACTTTACAGCAAAAAAAATGAAAACCGAACAGACACATTTAATACAAATATGCAAGTTTTCATTCTTTATATAAGTGTTACTATTATATTAATTATTATTATATGACATTATAAATTTAATATAGAAAATTAAAGTCTTATACCACATTGCAAATCAATATTTAAACTTCTAAAAACTGAAAAATAAAGAAGCACTACATAAAGTGAATAAAAAAATAGGATTAACTCATATTTATTTTGACCTGTCCTAATTATAAAAATGTTATTTTTTAATATACAAAGTTTTTTTCGTGTTTTTTTTAAAGATGTCTCTTATGCTTACAAAGACTATTTAATCAAAAATACAGTAAAAACAGTAATATTGTGAAATATTATTACAATTTAAAAGAACTGTGTTATATTTTCAGCATCATCCTTCAGAAATCATTCTAATATGCTGATTTGCTGCTCAAGAAACATTTCTTATTATCAATTTTGAAAACAGTTGTGCTGCTTAATATTTTTGTCGAAACTGTGATACTTTTTTTTTTTCAGGATTCTTTTATGAATAGAAAGTTCAAAAGAACAGCATTTATTTAAAATAGAAATCTTTTTAAACATTATAGATGTCTTTACTGTCACTTTTGATCAATTTAATGCATCCTTGATGAATAAAAAGTATTAATTTCTTTTGAATGCCCTGTATACATACAGGGCAGCCAGTTTTAGACATTTTCTTGGAGGCAAAATGATCTTACTCACTGTTGCTGGTTGGCATGTCTGTTGTTTGAGATTTAATGGTGACTTTATCAGGAGGGTGAACCACAACCGGGGCATCTGTTAAAGTAAGATTAAAAGACATTAGTAGCAAAGCTTGCTGGGGTACTTCCAACTACCAAATAAAAAGAGTGAGAGTTTGTGTATCACATTTAAAATTACTTGCATTTTTCACTCAAAGCTTCAGTGATCTCAGTATCTGTGGTACATAATACAGTATTTCAGCTCACAGAGAATTCAGAAACAGTTTGTAAACGGTTCATGTTTAATCTAATCAAATAACCTATTACCACACCTGATGAGCATGTGGAAAATCCGTAAGTATCTGTGTAGCAAACTGTGCTCGCAACTGATTTAGATGCAAATTCCCTTTTGGGTTGATTGCTTGCGTCTGTTATCCTATACACAGGGACAAAAAAAGAGGGCACATTAAATGAAACCAAGGTTAGTACAGGAATTCTGACTTCTATGGACTAATTATGATTCTAACCTGCTCTGCAAATTGCTCCTGAGATTTTCTAGAATCTGGCATGACTGGCGGTGGTAGTCTATTACTGCTCCTAAAAGACCTGAGAGGTGTTGCATCCGTTGTACCTAAAGCAAAATGTCAAACGATCAATTTAGTAATACATCATTCGAAACTGCGAAGGGCCTACTTTTATTTTTGTAAACCCACAGTAACACCAAAACATTGTGCTTTGGTAAAACAAAGAAAACAAACTCAAAATTTATGTCACGGCCAATATTTTTGGCCATGGCTGTATTTATATATATGCTAACTTACATCTCTCTCTAGGAGATTAAACATGCTTCTCTCAGCCAGTTCTTTGGATTCTTCAAACTTCTCGAATGCTTTCTTAATTTCGGAGTCTGAAATCTTTCCTTTACGTCTCTTCTTGTAATCAAAATCTAGACGGCGACCTTCAAGTTTTCTCAGATGATACTGACAACCAGAAAAAGAAGGAAAGCTATGGTTAGGTCTTCAATCACAACAAAAATGCATACTATTTTCACTTCAAATGCTCTGAATATATTTAAAGTCACACAATCACAACATTACACTAATGCTTTTATGCTGTGGATTAAATGCATCTGCAAAATGACGGATAATCTGAACATTAGTAAATTAAAGCCAGGTATACAAATTATACCATCATGCCCATTTACAACATTATATTCAATACTGACCCCAATTTCCTTCAGCTCTTTTTGCTGCAGGGACTGCAGAGGATCAATGAATGTTCGTTTGACTCGCACATCCATACAGTCTCTTGCCTGCGCTACTTGTTTCAACGCCTCTCCCATTTCAAGCAAAGCATAACCTACAATTGTATCACAACTCAAAAGTGGTATTTTGACATTTTTAAAGTAGTAAAAAACATCATTGTGCTTCATTCTTTGTCTTAAACATACCAAAACCAGACTCAGCTCCAAGCTCATTGCCATAGTACAACATGCAATCTCCCAGAATGCCCTCTGTCTGTGGATAGCCACCAGCCTTCACCTGCCCACGCATTTTGGACACCGTGTTGAGCATGCTGAGTTTTGCTCTGTACGCTTGAAGAACAAAAAAGGAGAATCAAGGACATATAATAAAAAAATCAATAACTAAACCTTAAAAAAATAACCTTTATTATTAAATATATAAATACCTGGGTTTGGCTGAAGATATCCTATAGTTTTTGGAACAAGGTCGAGAATCATTTTGTGGGTAATATCAGTTTTCTACAATAAAGCAATCAATAAAATAGACAAAGAAAAAAAAACTGTTTGATGCATCCAGATCTTTAATATTTCAAATATACTATTTTCTTTATTTTGTTGGGATTGATATGTATACCCTTTCCATGTTGAGGAATTCCTCATCCAGTTTTGTTCCTTCAACTCCATTAATCTTTTCCTTTAGCAACTGTAAGGATAATAAAAGTTGGAAAAAATCTAATATTACTTATTTGTTGAGTGGACTTAGATATGTGAGTTAAGATATGTGATCGGACTCAATATACAGTTAGGAAATTATTCAGATAAACATTTGACTATTTAGACACAAAATAGCTTTCATGTTATGTGTTAAAATAGTTACTACTCTTTCTGTAGTGTCCTTAATATCATGAGTAGTGACTACTTCAACACATAATAGTCTTCATAACATATAAGATACGATATTAAGAACACTACAAAAAGAGTTAGCTTATAATTGCAATCTTTACACAATGATATGATAAAGAGTGGCTGATCCAATCACAACACAATCCAACATCTAAAACATTTCAAAACAAAACCAGGAAATCCGCAAGCCTTGCCATTTTTAACACACTGTGATGATTGAGCATCTGTTTCCTGTGGTTCATAAGCAAAACTGTTTATGAAGGTCAGTCGTTTGGCCAATGAGTCCAAAACACTAAGAGGATTCAGATCACCATGAATGAATCGAAAGAATGTGACCTTGGAAAATGTGCTTTGGTGACTTGAGGACCTAGAAACTGTCCCTAATACCGTAAACAAAACCTCCAGGAGTGAATAACCAGGCTTTATTAAAAAATTCCAGTAGAATTTATTATCCACAATAAACTTGATATGAACAAAAACAATAGCAGATAGCAAGTGGACTTTGGATCCAAGAAACAGACAACACCCATTAGCATGTTTCTCAGTAGTTTTCATATTAGCGCACTCAGTCCTCAAACCTCTGCAGTAACACTGATTCAGCAACACAAGGTGAGAAGGACATGTTTGATTAAATAAGGTGGGAGAAGCACAGTTCTAGTGTGGAATTACTGAATGTAAACATTCACATTTTACATATAATTTAATGCCCTTTATATTTTAATATTAGGCCTACATGTTTCCATCATCCTTGGTGGTTTTGAACACTAAGACAATTCATCATTAACTGGGCCGTCAGACTCAGGTCACACACGGTTGGCTACAGTTGCTCTAGATGTGATGAACAGAGAGAAAGTCCTATAAATGTCCGCGAATCGGTTCCTTTGAACGCATTGTTTCAAAGAATCGGTTCAAAAATCAGATTCGGCGATTCTTTACGTCGTTAGGTAATTACGTCATCGTCAAGACACGGCACATAGTTAACGACAAACGTTTTAACAATATAATTTTACTTTAAAATATATCTCAGATCAGATCGGTGCTGCCATGAATCAGTTCAGAAAAAAAGTCAATTACAACCTTAATAAAACTAGCATTATTAACTTCTCTAAAACGTTTTGCACTTTTCAAAAAAATACAGCTCTGTTTTTATGTCAATTCGTAAACATAAAATATTTTTATATGTAACTTTTTTATTTAACATTGCTGTTCTCGATAAGGTTCTCGGTTCAATGAATCGAGTTGTTCACTCGAGAACCACCGGACCGATTCAGTCCGACTCGCTTGTGAAGAGGTTCGACTGATTCATTAAAAAGAGCCGAATCAAAAGAACAATTGATTCACGATTCGGGCATTGTTATTACAATATTCACGCAGTCAACAAACGCGGAATGCCACAAAAGTATTAAAACTCTTTAAAGCCTCGATTTAAAGCGCTGTTAACAAAGTGCATGTCCTTCAGGGCTGTATCACTTTAAAGAAATGACTCGAAACAAATCTTGTTTGCATCGTCGCACAAAAGCTTCGTATTACCTGACTTGCTTTGTGAAACTGTTTCTTCAATCCGGCCACTGACATTCTTATCCGCGTTCGTCCTCAAATGTTTCACATGAACAAACGTGTCGGGATGGCTCAGTCTGTGTACTATCTCTGCCCGTGAGTCCACATTGCTCTCCACCCTCTTCCGTCCGTCGCAATGTATACTGTTATTTTGCACCTTGGGACATTGCCCAGATTTGATTGGTGGGGCTGTACTGAGATCCTGCAGCTATGACGGTTCTAGAGGTCACTCATCGGTTACTGGCATGTATCTACTGCAAGAATTTCACTAGAAGGTGATACAGACGATAGGTTTTGAAGATGTAGGGCAGTGATAGCCAACATAAAGACTTGTATTCTTAAAGTTTCCATAAATAACTACTATAAATAACTATAAATACTCCAGTAAATTTTTCTCAGGAGTGCATTTTTTAAATTTCTGTATAGGCACATATTTTAAGTTCTTGACTACAAATTAACATGTTGTCATAAAACAACCCAATGTAAACAGTAATGTACAAAAACAGTTATTTATTCATGTGATGGCAAAACTGAAATTTTCAGCAGCCATTACTCAGTGTTACATCAATGTTGAAAACAGTTTTTGCTTCTTAATATTTCTGTGGAAACTATGATACACTACCATTAAAAGTTTGGGGTAAGAAAAATAAAAATAACAGGGAAAAAAGAAAGAAATTAATACTTTATTCAGCAAGGATGCATTAAATTGACCAAACAAACGGTTCTTAACATAGAACATTGATAAAACATGTGACAACTTGCCCCAACCTTACATTTAGGAAAATACCCTTGAGAACACGGTTCAATTGCATTCAGTTGTTTACCCAACCGCTACAGCAAAAATATGATTCAGTGGAATTTGTGCAGATGCATTCATAATGTTTGAGTGTTGAATCAGTAAACATATGCTGCAGCAGCATTTATTGGGAAAACAAGGTTTCAGTCTCTTTCAATAATTCCTAATAAGCAGTGAGTGTTTGTCTGGGACTGTTGCCTTTGCTGCTCTTTATAACCTCCTCTTCATTCTAAATATAATCCGTATCTACCTATCTGCACCTATCTCGAATGTAAATATCAACTGTAAATTAATGCACCCAATTATAAACTCTCTTCATGCTCTGTGTATTTCTTCAGACACTGGATGGCAGGGTCTTGATTGCATCTCATGGCCTCCTGTAATGCGGTGTTACCCCATCTGTGAATATCAGCACAGCATAGATTAGTCCTGTTGGCTGGTACATGCTGTAACGTGTGATAATAGTCATATCATAGACGACTTTCACAAAGTTACCTGTCCTTGAGTGTGCAGTTTGCTCCTGCGTTCTCCACCAGGAACTTGATGACATCCAGACGGCCCTCAGAGGCTGCGACATGCAGCGCTGACCGTCCATCATAATCCACAGCATTCACATCTGCTCCTGACAGAAGGTACCTATGAAAGAGGAATGAACTCTTGTTTTCAGTTCACCATAAACAAACTTAATTCAATATAAAGTTTTTGCTATGGTGACATTTTGCCCAAAAATCAAAATCAATTACGTTTGTAATTGAAGGTTATTTACTAAATTAAAGGTTATATATCATTTAATTTTATATAATAATAATATATATATTTATAAAACGGTTAGTTCCTGTCCTTGATTCTGATTGGTCAATAGCTGTGTTTTGTTCACGATAAAACACGGCTATGACCGCTTCACCCAACGGTTCTGTGTATCACTACACAACACCCTTAGCAACCACTCTTAGCAACGTAAACTGTATGTTCTCAATTGATATTGTTCATTGAAGCTTACTGTATTATGTAGAAGAGTACTGTGAGAAAGAGATCGAGTGAGCGAGTTTATTACCTGCATTCAGATTTAGCATTTTCCTTCAGGTCAGTCCTATGTTCATAATAAAAAATCTGTTTAAATGTCCAATGTATTATCTTGTCCTTTTAACAGTTAAGGGGTTTTCCCGTGACTGACAGCGCTAGTCAAAGCATTTGTCAGTTGCGTCTTGTTCCGTGTTCACAACAATTCAGTCTTTTCAATATAAAAGTCTTCGCTACTGACTGACACACTCATAAAGAGAGTCTTTGCCGCCATCTAATGGCGTAATAATGTAACTTCTGTTGCTGTTTACGGTCAGGGACTATTTTTTCCGGCGGAAGGAAGGCTTTTAGAAAAAGTTTACTTCATGAAAGTTGCATTGATACATATTTCTGGCTTTAACATTTGTATTGTGTGGTAACCGTTTTATAAAAGCAATAAGGTACTCGAGGCTAGTGCTGTATCGTGAATAAGTCACGGCTGAAGGGGTTGCAGGCACTCCCATAGATCGTGCCTAACAACGCCCTTCAGCCGTGACTTATTCACGATACAGCACAGCCTCTCGTACCTTATTGCTTACATAGATCAGTGGACTCGCCAGTATGATGTCATTTAGCGACCAGTTTTAGCTACTTTTAACTGAAAGCAATTGGCAACACTGGTGCTGCTATTCTGGAATACAGAAGAATAGGACGCAGGAGAAGAAGTAAATGAGTAAATGTATGTCTAACTAGTCTACAATAACCATCATGTTCACACAGCGCCTCTGCACTTACTCCCGATTTCTCTCAACATGGGGACAGGAGAGCTGTCAGTCAACAAATGGGAAAACAAAGTACTTGCGGTACTTATTTGAAAAAGTAACTCAGATATTTTGTTGTAAATTTAAAAGTAATTACTAGTTACTTGAAAAAAGTAATCTGATTACTTATATTCCTATATTATTTATTTGTATAATATTGATGTTTATATTATTTTAATACTATATGACTATATTAATCCTATATTATTTTATTATATTATATTAATATTATATTATTTAAAATGTGTGTATATATATATATATATATATATATATATACACACACACTGTGAGATTCCCCCTGCTACGCCACATAAATTTGTTTGCTTCCACAGATGATGTTTACATGTGATAATGAACATATCTTGGTGATCCTACCTGCGCAGAGACACCATATCCCCTCTGTAAGCAGCTAAGAGTACATTCATGATTTGGTATCCCTGTATTTCAAGAAAGCAATATATTTATTTACCTCCATATCCCCCAACAGTATCAAGAATTTACATAAATTATTTAAAAAAAAATAAAAAACATTCTGTAAGCTAAATATAAGTTAAAGTAAAAAAATGAAATAATTAACCAGACCTCTGACTCCACCTTCCACTGTCTGTAACACAGCACCTGTCTGAAGGGAGTCCTGATGTCAAAACTGTGCAGCTGGAAGGTTGAAACCAGCTCCTTTGACAAAAAAGACAATAAATAGTCACCATTTTCCCAAGACCAGCCTACTTTTTTCAATAGACAATAGGCTTAGTTTGTCAGAGGGCTAGTATATACCTGTGGTATTAGGGGGAGATGCATTATTATTCAAAAGAGAATCTGATTGGACATAAATTTATAGTGTAGGATGAGTCATCTAAATTTTTGGTCTGAGAAAAACAAAATTTTATATGCATATATCTGCTAAAAGTTAATTTCAGTAGAATTAAGGAGTACATGTAGCATAAACATAAAAGCTATATAGACTAAAAGCCACAAAAAATGAATTTTGTTTCCATTGGGTCTAACTGGTTTATATTGATCCAGTAGTAGTAATGTAGCTTTTTAATGTGATGTCAGCATCTGAGACTAGTTACAAAAATACAAGAGTTGCATAAATAAAATAAAAATAAAAACCAAAGAAAAAGAAAAACAAAACAGCAGGAAATATTATACAAGATGTTTTACATTAACATATTAAAACCTTTTAAAAGTCCTTAAGTGAGCTTTCTACATAAAAATGTTGTATATTGATCCAGTACCTTACCTCACAGAAATGGACACCCCTCCAGGAATTTCCATTGCAGTCCAGCCCAGGTGACCAGCACACGAGTCCCAGAACTCCAGGAACCACGATCAGCACAACACCAGACTGACTGGACTTGGCAGGCACAGACGTCTGTATTGCAGAATAATAATATTACCCAGCCTAAATTTTGCTTTAAATCCTCAGCAGTTTACCATTGTGAAATATGCACATTTAAAATCGGCACATCTGCTTTAAGCAAAGCAATTCGGACTGTCTCCATTAGAGGGCAGTAGGGGAATACATACATAATTCTTACAGACATTGTTTATTCATGGACACCTCCACCGCTGTTCGATCGTTACCATTATTGTTAATTAACGTGGCAGGGTATGGGCTGTTTTAATTAGTTACATGAAAATGTAATCAAATTTAATTTAATTACTTAAACTATCCTCTTAGAGATGTGGTAGTGAATTTTAACCGAAGATTGGTGGAAATGAAACAGAACTGATGCTAAACCTGCCATATATCACACAAATATGACTCATTATTTACCAGCTTAGTCACAAACTCACCCTGAAATGAAATGTTCTGGAATAATCATTCATTCCAGCCACCTGCATCATGGAAAGGCTACTGCGGATGGCGTGGGGGGACATCACTTGGTCACCTGACAGGGGGCACAATCCTCCATTAGCCAGGGTAGCGGCTAATGCCGCGCCGGACTCGCAAGTGACTTCTGTCGATAAACACTAAGATATATGCAAAATTAAAATGTAGTCTTCCTTTTCAAGAATATAATATGTCAATCTGAATACCTGCAACAGTAAATCCAGTGTAGAATTGATCCCCACACCTTCCGGAAAGCACTGGAATAGTTATTAAAAACAATGAGTTTAAAAGACGCTTTGCGATGAAAAATTGATCGTACTAAGAATTATCCTGGACTTACTTTCTTCTCTTGTAAGTAAAATGAAAGCGCGTGGAGACGGATGATGTCTTTTCGCAAGTTTTGATAACTGCAATGGCAATGCTGACAGTTGAAATTAACACCAACAAATAAACAGAATAGCACAGAAAAAAATCAATTTCTCATGAAAAATAGGCTTACCTGGTGCAGTTTAGGTTTGCATGCTCTTTGTTGCACAGTCTTCTGATGATATTCAAAACCTGTGTGAGAATGGTTTGCTTCAAGATTGCTTTATGCTTTTTTTTTTTTTTTTGCTTTTTTTTAATCAAATGTAGCTGGTTGATGTAAAAGTTAAGCTTACAGACTCATACTTTTCTTCTTCCTCAGTGACTGGTCTGGTTGCCAGCTGTTTTAGGACAAAAACAGTCAATAAAAGTACATTTTTGTACATTTATAAACAAGCAATGGTGTTACCTGTAATAAAGAAGTGCAGATAATGGCTCCTGTCTCAACCAGCGGACTGTGAGGCACACCTGCAAACAAGTTTTCTGTAGTGAAAAAGCCTTAAAATCTTTGAACTAAACATCAAACTGTTCTTGAATCCAGAACTGGACATAAATCAAGGAAATGGAATATGTGGAATGAACTGAGTGAACTTACCTTGCTTGGTCAGGGTAAATGGAGACTCATATTTGGAATATTCCTCCATCCCTACAAATCTGTGCACGTAGTCGGATCCTTGCTGGTCCACTGCAAGGCCGTATATGAGAGGCCAGGATATCTCTCCCAGAATGCAAGGTTCAGCCCAGTCTCCTAAGGAAAGTCTAGAGTCCAACAAACAACAGCATCTCATTTAAACTTCAACAGGCAAACTGAACTCATAATCTGTAAATAACATAAAATTTGAGTATTAAAAAAAGAATTATAGTTGTAATTGTATTTGTTTATATAATACATATTTATATAACAATATAATATAATCGACTATAGCTGAACCTTCAATTCTTAATTGTAGTTAATGAAGTTTACCAAAAAATGAAAATGTTTGTTAAAAATACTAATTATATTATTATAATGATTATATATATTCACAGTTGTTCAAAAGTTTAAGATTTTAATGTTTTCAAAGTCTCTTATGCTCACCAAGGATGCATTTATTTGATCAAAAATACAGTAAAAACAGAAATATTGCAAAATATTATTACAATTTAAAATTTTGATTATATTTTGCTACATATAAAGGTAATTTAAACATTTTGAAGTGTCAAAAGGTCATTCGGTTTAACCGTCCAAAGGCCAATACAGCCATTTCATTTGTGATTAAAATATCTTAAAATGTAATAATTGTATATATTTTTTATTCTGGAATGATTTTATAACATCATATATCAACATAGTGCAAAATAGTATTAAAATTATGTGTAGAAGTCACTGCTTTGTTGTGAGAAAGAATGTCCGGAAAAATGAATTTCATTGATGTCATTTGGAGTAACCAATATAAAGGGACCACTTTGGATCAAGTCATGTGGTCAGTATCTTGTGACAGATGTGACATCATTCAGACACCTGCAAAGGACCACATGGTCATGAAGCAAAGTAACTAACTCTCTCTTAACTATTTGAAAAATTCATGTTTTCACTTGCTCATACGCATGTCCCGAAACATCAGGTCATTCGGTACACCCGCTATAAAACATGGAAAATGTTGTAATATTTTTGTAAAAAACTTTAACTACATATAAAATGTTTGATTGTCCTTTTGTTAGCTAGCTAGCTAGCTAACTCGCTAGCTAGCTAGATATCAGTCTGTTAGCATTGTTTGAAAATATCGTCATTTGGTATAACCAAAAGTGTCATTCACTAAAAGCGAAATTTTGGATAAAACGAATGACTTTTTTGGTGACAAATTTTGTCCATCTTGTAAAAAATGTCAAAAGCAGTGTTAATTGATTATAAAAACCACATAATCATAATTATATCTCCATTATGTTTTTTTAGACTTTTAAAAACCTTATTCGTCAATGACCCATCCACAGTCTGGGGGGTAAAATCCACGTTTTTGTTGGAGTTCCTCTGATATAATTTGCATTCCAGGGGCTAAATATGATGTTATTTGGGGTTGCTTCAACCCGCGGACATGGAAAAACAACCCGCGGCAACAGTGTAAAAGTAGCCCAATTCCTGCGGACTTGGCAACACTGATATATATACAGTATATATATATATATATATATATATATATATATATATATGGACTTCTGTGTAATACCTCTGCCCATCCACAGTACAAACTGAAATGCCCCATTTTGCGCTGCTCTCTCTTATGTCTTCTTTCTCCTGTTCATAAATACACAGGATATGAGTCACATTGTGATATTTTTCATGAAACAATCAATTAGAAAATAACCTGTGCTACTTTAAGGCTTCTTTGCACATCTCTTTCACCAGACTGTTATATAAAAAGAACAACAGCGGAAACGAATTTGACGCACCTTCACAGATGACAGTTGTTTGCATTTAATGAACAGCTTTTGTGTTTCCTCTGTGAAGGTAGAGAAATCTGGAATGACAAATCTTCCCTGCAATGCCTTCAGGATGAAAGACACAAAGCCTGTCACGCACCTGCAAAATGTTAAAAAATGAAGCATATTAGCAGCACAAAAGATTAGGGGTGTTTAGAATGTTGTTTGGCATGATTTGACTGTTGGTATCAAGATCCTGTCTGGCCTGTGAAAAGTGCTCCTGTCAACAGTTCCATCCGCTTCCTGTAGCTTCCGCATTAGGCTGTAGCAGTCTTTAATCCGCGGGTCTGTTCGGATGATTCCTGAGCTCCACAGGGCCTGCCAAAATACAGACAGATATGACATAGTGCAATACTGAATATTAGCCAATATTAATGATGCTTCTCATGTACCTCAAAAAACTGATTGCAGTTGACTCTTCCCCCAGAGGCGAAACTATCAAAGAGCACATCAGCAGCCCTTTTGGAAAACAATGTGTTGTGTAGTCAATATACATATGGCTAGTAGCTTGTGAAGTATGTTAAGCGAATGCTGACGTACACATTTGAGACTCACACTTTTTTCTTAAAATGACCTTGATGGGTCTCTGGTCGGCCCAAGTGTTGCCATGCTTGGCTGGCTTGAAGTTTGTCCTGCTCTGGTACTGTCCATTTTGTGCCTCCGTTGCTTATAAAAGATGGCACGCCTAGGGAAAAGAATGGGAATTTTATTAGAGCGGAAAAATGAATCATTATATATAATTTTTTTCTTTTTTTTTTTGGAACTACCGTTCAAAAGTGTTGTTCAAAAGAAGTCTCTTATGCTCACCATGACTGCATTTATTTGATCAAAAATACAGTAATATTGTGAAATATTATTACAATTTTAAATGTTCTTTGTTTGAATATAATTTAAAATAATTCAAGTAATTTATTCCTGTGATGTCAAAACTGAATTTTCAGCATCATTACTCCAGTCTTCAGGGCCACATGATCCTTCAGAAATAATATGCTGATTTGCTGCTCAAGAAACATTTCTTATTATTATCAGTCTTGAAAACAGTTGTGTACAATTTTTTTTCAGGATTATTTGATGAATAGAAAGTTCAAAAGAACCACATTTATTTGAAATAGAAATCTTTTAACATTGTAAATGTCTTTACTGTTCCTTGCTGTATTAATTGTTAAAGTATTAATTACTTTAAAAAATGTTTTACTGAACCCAAACTTTTGAATGGTAGTGTAGGCTACATAAAATATTATGTAAAGAAAATACAAAATTATGGCTCAAAATTATATTATATATTATTACATAACATAATAAATATTATATAATACTTTATATATGTAAATAAATGTTTTATACTATTTATTTATTTATTTAACATTTTTTAAAGCTGCAGTCTGTAAGTTTGCATTTTAAAGTATTAATTACTTTAAAAAATGTTTTACTGAACCCAAACTTTTGAATGGTAGTGTAGGCTACATAAAATATTATGTAAAGAAAATACAAAATTATGGCTCAAAATTATATTATATATTATTACATAACATAATAAATATTATATAATACTTTATATATGTAAATAAATGTTTTATACTATTTATTTATTTATTTAACATTTTTTAAAGCTGCAGTCTGTAAGTTTTGGCCTCTTTGTCGCCATCTCTGTTTGAAACCTGCAACTGCAGTTATTTGTGGAATTATCATCTTTACGTGGGTTGTGCATCGTGACGGCTCCTCAGCGCGGATGAATCTAATGTTTGCTGTCAGTCACCGCACCAGTGTGGATACTGTACTTCAGAATCACAGACTGTAGTCTTGGAAGTATGACCAAAATAAGAATTTTCACTGGAAAATGTCATCTGAACAAGTAACATGTCTGCCACTTTTGTTCTGACCATCTGAGGAAAAAAGCATTACAATAAATCGTGCTGCCAATGGTGATTAAATCTAACGATCGCTTAGCTCGGATCATGTCAAACCGTTCAAATTATTATTATTGTTATACTTTGTTCTCAAATTGTTAATGTTATCAGCATAGCGTGACTACATGTATGTAGCGTGTATTAGCGTTATCTGATTTCAATTTCTGTAGCCACTCCGCAGTCCGAAGTCTTTTGCTTTTGTCTACGGGTGAATCTCCAGTTGTCACTGATGATTGTCATTTGGACCTTTCTGGATTACAGTCCGCCATCAAAATGATAAGTTTAATTATTCCAGCTGCTGTGAGAAAAGGCTATAAATGATCTGCTACCAGCAGCATCCTCACATGCCATATAGCTTACTAGCTGGGACTCCTTCTCTATGTAAACAGACGTGACGTAATGACACAAAAGATGAACGCCGGCATGCTCGGATTTCCCGCGGAAACTTACCAGTACCGCTCTATTTAGAAAACATTATTACAAGCTTATCGTTGTGAATCGGGCTAAGGTAAGGAGATAATTTTGAACACTGGCTGGTTATGTACTTGCTCATAATTTTTAACCAAAAAAAGTTACGGACTGCAGCTTTAACCAATTATGCTTTGGTAATATAATGTCATGTCATTTAAAAGCCAGCTACTGTGCAGTGTCAAGGCAGCAATTGAATACTTAAATATATGTAAGGCAGACGAGATCAATTAAAATAAAAGAATTAATATAAAAGAAGACCAATCACAATTCAGCATGCAAATATAACAATGACACCATTGTTTTAGAATGCCACATATTAATTCAATGTCAATTAAAAGTCAGTGAGAGATTTTCAAACTTTAACCTTCCATTGTTTTGTTTTTTAAAAATGTAACTTAAAAACAATGATGCTGAATTTATGTACAAAACAATGTTTGAATGGAGTCTGTTCACGGCCAAATTAATTGCAGTACTTAATGTTAGAGGTGTAGAACAAACACTAACCAGAACTGCTGCTTCACGAGAGCTGTAATAATTACAACAAAAAGAAGCAAGTGTACAAAGGTACATAAAAGCAAAAGGGAATTAACAAGAGGCAGAAATGTGTGCCACTGGAGATAAGAGCACATATTGTTTTATTTTGATCTTTCACCTGTAGAGCCTGGAGAGACGTAATTGACTGGCCTCTGGGATGGAAAGGTATTTCTTGGCACATGTTGAGGAATGTTCCCTGCTGATTTTGTTTCCTAGTAACATAAAAAACATCCATTCAGAGCTTGGCTGAGAAACATTATCTTTATATAGACTATTATATATAGCATCAAGCAAACAAGCTGCATTTGTGTGCATTATTTTTTCTTGAGCGAGAACTAGCTTTTATTTGGGGCTAGACGTAATGATGAATTAGCTTATCTAAGTGTTTTACACCTTTTGAAGCCTGATGAAAATACATGCAACATAATGCTGGTGCCAGACATGTCTTTGAAGTCTAACTAATTGCAGGTGTTTAGGACTGTGGGGAAACATATTGAGACATATTACCCTCTCATGTCAGCATGCTAGCTAACAAATGTTAGCCTCAAGCAGTAACAATGTCTACAGGGCTGGGATTTTATTACAGGTGAAGTACATGCTAACTTTTTGTCTTTGTACAGACATGCTACGCTAAGCAGCAGAGACAAAGTGTCTTTAATGTCCAGCACACTGTAATTAATGGAATATTGAGGGTTCAATACAAGTTCAAACACATTTGTGGAATAATGTTAAATACCATGTCCTTAATTGTTAAAAAAAAAAAAAAAGCAGAAATACAGCTAACAGTGGGGCACGTACAATAGAAGTGAATAAGGCTAGTTTCTAAACATTAGTGTTTCAGTATTACAGCCACACGATGTAAACAATACCCTTGTGAAAAAGAAGTGCACTTAATTGTACTGAATGTGCACTTGTAGTGTAGGCAATTTAAGTATAGTTAAAGAGAGTCCACTTTCATGACTAAGTACACTTTTAAAAAGTGCACTTTGTAATAATGTCAAACTAAAATGTCAAAGTTCAATGCAAAGGGAGATATCTTCTTTTAAAGAATTCACTGTTTAAGGACTACAACAAACGGCTGGTAGGGACTACAACAAGGTTCTTCCCGGGTTGGTGACATCATAAACCCCACAATTTACATAAACCCTGCCCCCGGGAACATGCAACAAAGGGGGTGAGGCCATGTTGGGCTGCTTTAGAGAAGAGGAAGAGTTGTTGTAGTAGAGTGTTGTTGCCATGCGGTCATTTTACGCCGGACTGCTTCACAACGAGGGTCAATTCAATGCTGGATTTGCACAAAAGATTAACATGGTGGCACATGCTAGTCGATGAGTTGAATCAACTCCACAGCAACTACATACATTTATCCACTAACCATTCAGAAACGTCCAGCTGCATTCTAAAAGTTGTAACTTCTTCCTGAGTCTCTCCATCAGTGTCCAACTCCGGTTTGAACAATGTAAGGCTGAACACCATTACTGACAATCGTCATTTTGGCTGTGTGAGATTGTCCAGCTTTGTTGTTGTTGAGCAACCGAAGCGCAAGCTGTTAAAGCTCCGCCCTCTTCTGGAAAGCAGCCGGAAGCAGCAGCTCATTTGCATTTACAGGGACACACACAAAAACAGCGTGTTTTTGCTTACACCCAAACAGGCAAATTTGACAATCTATAATAAATGATCTGTGGGGTATTTTGAACTGAAACTTCACAGACACATTCTGGGGACACCAGAGATTTGTATTACATCTTGTAAAAGGGTGTTTTTACCTGTATATATGCATATATATGTACAGGTAAAAACTAATAACTAATATATATATATATTTATATATATATATATATATATACATATATATATATATATATTTCCTGTACATTCAACAGTTCTATTAAGCCATATTTCAAATGAGTAATTATGAAATGACATATAAAGATGTACTTAGGTCCTAAGTGGGTCAAAAAGCACCTAATCCAGCTAATTTCAGCTAAAAGTCCAGCTAATTGCATTTAATATAAATTTAAATTATAATACGTTTTCAATTAATTGCAATTAAGTGTCTAAAAACATAACATTCAGTTCACAGTTAAGATAAACCCTACTGTAAAATTATTTAATTACCTTTAAACATAAGAATTAATGTAAGTGGTTTTATAATATTATGAGCTTCACATTTCTTCTTTTAAAACCCCCAAAATTGGCCCCAATCACTTCCATTGTAAGTGCCTCATCAATTTTTTTTTAAAGAAAAAGAGAAAAAGTAATATTATTTTTTGTAATAATCAACATTATGCCATTTAAGCTTAAATTTGATCCTGGAATCGAAACTTTTGCCAACGTCAGCTGAATGATTCTCATTTTAGAAAGCAGTAAAACAGCACATTTGCACAGGTATATTGAAATGTCCCTCACCTCGGTTTTTTTAATAATGTTGGTCATAGTTTCCACCTCCAGGTTTGTTTTATAGTTTATGCATGGGTGTGGTTATGAGAGCAATACAGGACTCAGCACGTACCTTAGCAGTAAACTTCACAGGGTCTGCGTTCTTGTTTGTGAAGGAATCTGTCATCTCTCCATTCTCTGAATGAGTGGGGGGTAAAAGTATAAGAACCCAGGATGAGAAAAATCCTCCTTTGCTGAATCTTGAGAGAGGTTTAAAGATTAAGATTAGTGCTTATTTGTGAGTGCAAGATTTAAAAAGGATTTTTGAAGTTGAAAACCACTAAGCATTGCCTCAGCAAAGAATGTATATGAAGCTATTTTAGAATCTAGGACACAAAGGGTTTTTTTGCAAGTTTAAGACATTGTTTGTGTTGTGTTGTCCTCTCGGTCCAAAACCTCAGCAAATCCCACACAATAACTCTCTCTGAAAGCTAAAACATATGAAACCATGGTGCTGTGGATAGGGGATGGATGTAATCTGTCTATTTTTACTCTCAGTCTTCCATCCAGAAGAACAATAAATCTTAAAGGGATAGTTCACCCAAAAATGAAAATCATTTACCTTCACGTTGTTCCAAACCTGTATGACTTTCTTTCTCGTGCAAGACACATGAAAAAGATATTTTGACACTTTGTTTTTATCTATAAAATAAAAGGCAATGGGATACAGTGTTGTTTCTGACCCCATTCACTTTTATTTTTATATAGACAAAAACAGTTAAAACATTGTTCAAAATATCATTAAAATCTATTATATCTTTTGTTTTACGCAGAAGAAAGACAGTCATACAGGTTTGGAATGACATGACGATAAATGATTTTCTTTTTTTTCTTCTTTTTTTTGTGAGAACTATGCCTTTAATGAACATACACTTTAAAAATTAAGATTAATTTATTGGTTTCAGTGCCATTTTGTCAAGCAAAAAAGAGTTTTTGAGGTGGGGCAATTCTTAATACACTTTCCACTCATTTCCTCCACTTCTGCAGTTATCTTTCTCTAGTTGCATTCACTCATTTCCCGAAGTCATCTTGAATGTTAAATTGTCAATACAACTGAAAAATTTGAGAGAACATCACATAAGCTGACCTCATAAATGTTTTTTTGTTCGAAATCGCCATTATGGTGATCAGTGTTCCTGTTGGTTGGGCACTTGGAACTTCATTTATATTATTGTAATTCTCTTCCTATTGTTGCAGTGATGCAACAAGAAATCACAGTTATTTGGTTTCAAAGGAAGGGAAGTAATATATAGGCTGCTTTTAAAAAAGTGACCTAACTTATAACTTAACCATTAACTAGTCTACTTTTCATGTCAAATAATGATCTTTTTAAAATTTTATTGTCAACACTTGTGTCATGAACACCTTGTGAAACTTTTATATAATCCCTCTATATTTGTGAAATATCTTGCAATTGACCATGCTTGAGTCACACACAGACTTCAACATTCAGCATACAAAACACAACAATGGTAACACAAATAGCTATACAAAGTCAAGAGTAAATCTAAAGTAAATGGCTCTCTACAGTTTTTAGTTACTAGAACTCAAGTGAACTATAATAACTAAGCATTTGTCAGTACAACATATCATTTCTATTTCACTTTACTTTTTTTTTTTTTTTTTTTTTTAGTTTTTTAAGGCAATTGGTTGGCATGCTTTTTTAAAGTAAGTCTAACTAATTAGATTTTACAGTGTACAAATGTACAGGACAGCAATTTTAATAAATAATGTAAAAGATATTTGCAACAACAGCATTTTGCAAAGCTTTGAGGTATCTTACAGCCATCCTCACCTCAGGAAGTTGATTTTGTGCCCATCTAGGGTGGTACATGCCAGAAGAAGTTATGCAGACAGTGCTTCCACCCCTTAGGGTGAAACTAGAAAGTAACTTAATTGTGTTTCTTTTAAAGGAAACCCACATGACATGAATATGGTTTACAAAACAATGTGAATGTGCTTCATAATAGTCTAAGGAATTTTACTCCTTGCCACAAGCCTTTGCTACATGATTTTCTGTAAAGAAACAATACGTGTTGAGAAAAATGCTATTGAAATTAATATAAAAACTCAGCTTTGTAAAATGGCTGTATTAATTGATTGTGTGATTTAAGTACAGAACAAGCTTAGTTTCAGTGCACTTATAAAATCAATTAATTCATAATAAGTCATCAGCTTTCCGATGACAACTGAGTAATGATTAAAAGAAAAATCGAAAAAGCTGCTGTTGCAATCTTCATTTTTAGACAGAAATTATATATATATATATATATATATATATATATATATATACACACACATGTACATACACATATATCCGTAGCAGTTTTATATATATCTGCCACATCACTTTTCCCCAGAACACACCCACTGCCTTTGCACATTTTTATGGCCCAGATGTTGACCACAATCCTGGTTAAATGAGAACGTCTACAGAACTGTCCCATTCATTTGGCCTGGTTTCAGCAGCTCTGTCACACTGATCTTGGAGTTTTCCTGTATAGAGCTGATGTGAGATCAATGTCGCAGAGTGGTAATGCTTGGGATTTGGCCTCACAAATTGCATCTAAATGATTCACAGTTGCAGTGTTTTGTTTTTGTACCTCTTGTGTCATCCTCTTTATTTGGCTCCAGCAGTTTGTTGCCGTCCAGGCCTCCATAGCGCTTTCTCCATTTACGTCTGAGAGACGGTGTTCTCTGAAAACTAGAAAAAACTTATTCTACTATGTGCTCACATGGGTTTCTATTGAAAGCATATGTTTCATTTCGAGAATGGATTAAACAAAAGTTTGAAGTGCAAGTGTTTTTTGACAGCTTGCCTTTGGGCATAATAAACATCAGTAAACTACATTAATATATAATTCCCACACAGGATTTTGTGAAAATACACTGAAATGAGACCTTGGGATCAAAGCAAGTGTGTCTGTGTAAAGACAAGTCTAGTCATGAAGAGCAGCTCAGCTGTGTGAAACATCTGACACAGTTATCAGTTGTCAGCTCAACTCAAAACTGTGTCCGAGTGCTTGATGAGAGAATATATTTTGTATTTTATTTTACTTGAATTAGTTAAAGCACTCAGGGCTGGAAAAGACTGAGTCAGTGCTCAAACTTTACGCATTTAAAACCGACTTTCCGTATGTTAAAAACAGTTTAAACAGTTCTTACCACAGATTTTCCTCTGCTTCTTGGCTTAAGCTGTTCTCCATGATGAAACTTCCCTTTATGATTTGTAAAGGCAATCAACTAGAGTTTGAAGAATTCCAAATGGTGTGTTTGTTTAGTTCCTGGAGACAAAGATGAGTCTTTTTGGCAGCTGTGCAAACAGTGAGACAAAGTGTTTGAGCCAGTCTCAGTGTGAACAGCCAGCTTTTAGCTGGATGAAAATAGGAGGAACTTAACTGCATCTTGGAGGAGGGATCTCTATTCTGGAAAGGAATACTTTGTAATAGGAGAACAAAATAGACAAAAAACAAAAATACTACTACTAGACAACAACTATGGTATAGTTCTTTATTTAATAATATTTTTGTTATAATTATTATTACAGTTACAAATACTAAAATCACTACTACTAATAGCAGTTATTTATTAAATAAAACTTTTATATTAATTATTATAATATATGTAAGAATCATTTTGTTATTGTTATTATTATTATTAAAACTAACAATACAACTAAAACCATTGCTAATAATAATAATATTAATTATTTATGTAATTATATATATAAATTGTTATTTATATATAACATAATTTCTGGTATATGTCATTTATGCCAGCAAATGTAATATCAGCTTAAACATTGCAGCAATAAATAAATAAATAAATAAAAATGATCAATTATTTGACGCCTTTTTCAAACATGTTCTCTGTCCTGCGCATTTAACGCGCATATTTGACGCTCTAAACGTATTTGCTTGTGTTGTCATGCGCGCGACCAATGCAAACTGCTGTTATCGCAAGAAACTCATGCTGGTCACTCTAGATACTTCAATAATGCTTGTATCTTATAGCTCATGCATTTCCAAATTCTCCATTTTGTTCGAAAATCTTTTTTTCCACTCGTACACCCCTCAGCATCGTGCAGTCGGACGCTTTTGACGCAGAAACTCACACTTTACAGCTCCGTTTTCAATAGTGTTTACTCGCAATACGGCACGATGCCTAAAAAGGACAAGACGGTAGGACTCATTACATATTACAATAGATTCTTCATGAATATGAATATATTTGGTATGCATATAAATCATACTCGGTTTAATAATAATAATAGCAGTAAGCCAAAATGTGATTACAAAGGCTGTTAGCCTAAATATGAGTCAAGTATTGACTTTAGTTTTGTCTTTATGTTGTACAGTGATGTTCTGACTGTCAATTAAAGAGATTAATCTTGTAACAAGTTTAAACTGTATTCCCTTTAAGAGCAAAAGCAACCCAAAACCACCGGAGACACCTCCCGGTCCTGTAACTAAAGTTAAAGACGGGACAATTGCAATAGCAATACATGCTAAACCCGGGGCCAAACACAACGCAATCACCGGTTGAGTATCATAAATATATGAATAAAGAAATAGCGCTTATCTATGACGAGTCCATGCACCACAACCGTTGTTTTTGTGACAGATGTGTCCGAGGAGGCGGTGGGTGTCGCCATCGCCGCACCTCCGACAGACGGAGAGGCCAACGCCGAGCTGCTGCGCTATTTATCCAAAGTCCTGGAGCTGAAGAAGAGTGAAGTATCATTAGATAAGGTCAGCACCCATAAACGCCGACTATAGTGTATGTAAATGTTTTCTGCATAAATATGCAGAATGATACATTATTAATTGTTAATATGGTTTCAATTGCATCATAGGGCTCCAAATCCAGAGAAAAGGTTATCAAGGTGACTGCAGATGTCAGCCAAGAGGAAATCCTGAAGAAACTGAAGACAGAGGCTAGTGGCTGATACCGAAATGGATTGTTTGCTTTAAAGGGATAGTTCACCCAAAAATCATCAAAAGTCATCATTTCCTCACCCTCAAGTTGTTCCAAACCTGTATGAATTTCTTTCTTTCTTCTGCTGAACACAAAAGAAGATACTTTGAAGAATACGAGTAACCAAACAGTTGATGGACCCCATTGACTTCCATAGTATGGAAAACAAATACTATGGAAGTCATCAACTGTTTTCTTACTGACATTCTTCAAAATATCTTTTGTATTCAACAGAAGAAAGAAATCAATACAGGTTTGAACAATTTGAGGGTGAGTAAATGATGACAGAATTTTTCATATTTGGCTGAACTATCCCTTTAAACCATATCCTTATTCCAAGAAAAAAATTTAAACCGTGCAATTTTATATTTAGATTTTTATTCAGTAAAATGTAATGTTATTTTTGTGTTTTTACCATTTTTTAATATTTTGTGTGTAATGTTGAAAGTAGTGTGAACATGTTTGTAATGATGGGGAAATGATTGTATTACAGTTTTTCTTAGTCGCTTTGGCACATTTCTCAGATCAAAACTCAAATTCTCAAAACTACTTGTTCAACCACCACATCATCTAGTCACTTGTGCACATCATAAAAGCAGTTTCTCATTCTTTTGAACAAATTGCCAATGCTTTAGTACATTCAGGCAATTGATTATGTACAATTGTCTGCTATTTCCTACATTATCAATTGCTAATGTCATGTTGCTCAAAATGTGTTATATGGTTCTCTGTTGAATAATCTTACCCCTCAAAACATCTAGTCATTAGTTCATCGCACAAGTCATTAAATGCAAAATGGTTGAACTAGTTATCATAATGTCAAGTATATTATCTATACATTTCTATTAGACTTTTGTAAATGTGTCCTGAATTGATGAATTTTGCAGTTGAATCCTGAATTTCACTAAAGTATTCAGGGAAATGTAAAGCATTAGATCAACCAATGGCACAACCATTTCTCTAAAGCTAAAAGATGCATGTCATGAATCTTCAACTAGAAAGCATATATAGACAGAGTACAACACAAGAGTTTCAGTTTCTGATAATGGAAGAACAGGGTCAACAGCTGGGAAGAAGAAGAGTATGTGTGGTAGAAGGGTAGGGAGGCAAAACAGAGGAAGAGGTAGATACGGCAAAGGGCGTAAAAAACCTGTTCCTCAATCATACAAGCATTTCGTAGACATAACAGGTATGTATTTCAGCAATGTGCACTGTACTCTAATATGTTATGCGTGCTATAATCTTAATGTTACAGTAGCATTTTTACACTTGCTTTACAATTGCAGTATAGTAGGCTAAATGAACTTTATACAGATACATACTATATCACACATACACATGAATACATATATACAGTGTATGTATATATAGTCTTGTCTTTTTTATTTATCACAAGGACATTTTACAGTAATTTGTTCACTGTCATAAAAACCATAGCCATAGTTTAAGCTACATCTGCAATATTCATCACTGTTATATTGACAACATGGCTAAGCATTTTGACTATCTTGTTCGAGAACAATGACACAAGGACTTGTCATTCTGACGGCACTGATATGTTCATTGACATAAATACTTGCTTTTGAGAGATGAACTAAGGATTTTGAGCAAGTTCCAGGCTTTTGCAGGTAATCCAATATGTTGTGCTGTTTGTACGAATTATTTCGAGAAATGAACATACAGTTTTGCAAATTGTAAGGATGATTCGAGAAATGTACCAAAGCAACTGAGAAAAACTGTATAATATTTACATAACAATAAGGCTCAACAATAACAATGTATTACTAGTTCAGATTTGACTTGCCCTTTCAACATCACCCATGCACAAACTAAAAGGATACATCTCATTTTTAACAGCATATTTTGTGTCACAAAGTATATTTTTAATTTTTATTTAATAGAGGTACAGTCCATAAGAAATTCTTGGAGATTTTGCACACTGCAGTGGATTTTTTTTAAGGCATTAAAGTTCAGGACAATTATCCTGCTCCTGCTTTTTTTTAAAGACCACAGCTGCGCCTGAGGCCCTCCACCAGTGACAAATGTGTTCATTAAGGAGAACCTAATGAGTATAGTTATCAGACTTTCACTAAGAGCCCATCGATGAAAATTAAAGATTCTTAGAGTCTCAATTTCTGCATTTTTATTCAGTTTAAATCCTATGTGGTATTATTTTGGACATCAAGATTGTATTCCTAGTCATTTTCGACAGCATAAATGACTGTTTATATCATACAAAAGCATCACTCACAGACATATTAGTGCAAATTAAACTCTTTCTGCATCTCATATCAGCTGTGTGTCAGCCATGCATAAAAAAAAAAAAAAGCAAGCAAAGAATATATTTTTGATGTAAATGTAAAATTAGAAATAAGACTAATATTTGGTTTTGATTACTTACTGAAGTTCATTACAAAGTGAAGATGCAGATACTATTTTTCTTTTACTAAGTGACATTCGAGGCATCCCTCTATTATGGGAGGGGAAGAGGAGCCAGGAGGACTGAAATATGTTTACATTTAATCGCGCAGCTGTAGCTCTGCATCCTCCTACATTCATTATTCTTGCAATATGACCTCTCCGTAAATGGAAATCTCTGGTTATTTGCCTGTTTCCCAGAGCCCGTTCTGTAATAAACCGATATTGCATAGGCCTTATGAAATGAAAACAAATTAATTTTCATCTAATAAATTTATTATGACTTGTTCAATTAAAAATTTGTTGTCAGAAATATCCCATTTTACAATGCCTTACACTTGTTATACAATAACATGCATAGAAGTAGGTCTTATTTTAAAATGTTTTGGGGCTTTTTGTTTTGTGAATAACTGGAAAGGCTTACTGAGACCTGAATGAGTAAATTCTGCTCTAGTTTATCAGCTATAATCAGTGATGGGTAAGGTAGTAATTAATTACTAGCTAATTACATCTTTAACAGTGTAATTGGATTACTGTACTAATTACTCTCTATAATTAGTATTGCATTACTTATTACTAATTACTTTCTAAATCCCATATCAACCTTGACCAGTTGAAGAATACAATGATAGACATGAAACTGCAATTTTAATTCTTTCAAATACATAATATAAAATTGTATAAATTATTCTTGAACTGACCAGTATTTAAAGGGAGAAGGTTACATTAAAAACATACATTTTATCATTAGACATTTATTTTTTTGATAAATCCACTATTGTTTTTTATAGTATTGTTCTATAGTCTATACAGTATTTAATGCTGTCATAAAATTACAGAAAAATTAAGAGTAATCCCTTACTTTACTTTTCAAGGAAAATGTACTGTAAATTACAGTAATTAGTTACTTAGTAATGCATTACACCCAACACTAGCTAGCTTTAATGCACCACTTTTAGCTTTTAGTGTTACAATTAGATGATGGTAAGATTTAAATGTTATATTTTATATTCTAAATGTTTTAGTGATGCACCCTTAAGATCACACTTAAAGGGTTAGTACACCCAAAAATGAAAATTCTGTCATTTATTACTCACCCTCTTGTTGTTCCAAACCCGTAAGACCTTCATTCATCTTCAGAACACAAATTAAGATATTTTTGATGAAATTTGAGAGCTCTCTGACGCCTCCATAAACAGCAATTTAATTACCACTTTCAGTGCCCAGAAAGGTAGTAAAGACATCATTAAAATAGTCCATGTGATTAAATTGTTGTCTATGGAGAGTGAGAGAGCTCTCGGATTTCATCAAAAATATCTTAATTTGTGTTCCAAAGATGAACGAAGGTCTTACGGGTGTAGAACGACATGAGGATGAGTAAGTAATGACAGAATTTTCATTTTTGGGTGAACTAACCCTTTAAAATCCTATGTAGACCTATAAAACATTAAAAATATAATTAAAGGATTAAAGGATTAGTTCACTTTGAAATAAAAATTACCCCAAGATATACTCACCCTCAAGCCATCCTAGGTGTATATGACTTTCTTCTTTCTGATGAACACAATCGCAGAAATATTAATAATATGCTTCCATCCACATCCATCCATCATAAATATGTGCTCCACACAGCTCCGGGGGGTTAATAAAGGCCTTCTGAAGCGATGCGTTTGTGTAAAAAAAAAAAAATCCATATTTAAACAAGTTATGAAGTAAAATATGTAGCTTCCGCCAGACCGCCTTCCATATTCAAGTTACGAAGAAAGTGTAAACTGGCGTCATGTCAGTTACACTTTTTCCATAAGTTGAATAGGGAAGGCATAGGACGTAGCGTAAGCTTTTTGAACTGCACGAGTTTTACACTTTCTGCGTACGTTGAATACAGAAGGCGGCTCGTGCGGAAGCTAGATATTTTACTTCATTACTTGTTAAATATGGATATTTTTTTTACACAAACGCATCACTTCGCTTCAGAAGGCCTTTATTAACCCCCCGGAGCCGCGTGGAGCACATATTTATGATGCATGGATGTGGATGGAGACACTTTCTTCAGCTCATACTCATTGATCCCTATCACTGCCATTATAAAGCTCGGATGTGTCAGGATATTTATTAATATTTCTCAGATTATGTTCATCAGAAAGAAGAAAGTCATATACACCTAGGATGGCTTGAGGGTGGGTAAAGCTTGGGGTAATTTTCATTTCAAAGTGAACTAATTCTTTAATATATTCTCTATAATATATAAAAATATAAGACTTTACATTTCACTTTTTTAAAATTTTGTTATGCTGATATTTATAATTAAAACATTTTTAATAAATTTAAAAATGCAAATAGATACATATTCTCTAGTGATCTCAGACCTTTGGGCCTCACTGTATATTTATATTAAAGAGTTTTAAATTAAAGCACACATGTATCTTAAGAGCCAACCTGTATTTCATTGCATTTTAATTTACGTGTGTCCTCTTTTAATCACTCCACAGGTCGTTTCGTTTTAGATCCTTACATTTACTCCTACAAGTGACTCAATGATTATTTTCTTACTTTGTACAACTAGGCTTGATTAAAGCAATTTATGCTGTCATTAGCACAGTCATGAAGACATATCTTGTTATTACGAGACTGTGCGAATGATTTATACCCTGTGGATGGTGAAATCCTAGCAGTAATTGAGGAGAAAAGTCTCTTTCAGAGCTAAATGAAGATGAGTGGGAGGGAGAAGACAGAGTGGCCTCCTTCCTCTACTGTAAGTCATATTTCACAAAGCTGTTTTCTGGAAAAGCCATAGACCACACAATATGTCATGATTTTAAACACTGTTCTCTTAATGGGATGAGTATCTATTAAAGTCATTATTATGTGACATGTGTTAATTGCAGGATTACTT
>CM077458.1:18075660-18148269 GCA_039654765.1 Mylopharyngodon piceus | reverse complement strand
TTGAGCTCATGGATCCCCAGGGAAGTACATTTTGGGTATACATTATTGCATATAACAACCCAGTCATTCTCTTCAATGGTTTGACCAATATCCTTTTCCCACACATCCTTCAGTCCCGGTAAGGCAGAGGTGCAATTACTAGACAAGATGTCATATGTCCTTGATATTGATCTCTTTAAACTGACTGAATTCAATAAAAGGTCTTCAATCTCTGTTGTTTCCATTCTCAATTCTTCTTTATCTATTTTTGGTTTTAAAAAACGCCGTAACTGAAGATATTTGTAAAAATTGGACTTTGGAACTTTATATTCCTCTATAATCTGCTGGAAAGACTTTAAAGTGCCCTCTGAAAATAAACAAGATATTTAAGAGATTCCGAGTTTCAGCCATGCTGATCAATTCTAAGACCAATATTCTGGAATGTTAAAGGAAAATCAGGGTTAAAAGAAAGTGGGGAAGACAGGGAAAGAGAGGGAGAAATTTTTAAGTATGTCTTAACATCTCTCTAGGCTTGAAGAGTGTTTGATATGGTAAAATGTTCTGAAATGTTTTTTAGCTTTGTATAGTTCTTAACAAATGGTAAAAACCTAATTGGTAGTGGGGCGCAAGCTGATGCTTCCATATTATACCAGATAGAATTGGTCCTCTCACTGCACCAACTAATCATATTTTTTATCTGGGCTGTCCAATAATATAACTGAAGATTTGGCAAGTCTATCCCACCTTTATCTTTTGGCTTCATTAGATTGGAAAATTTAATCCGTGGCATTTTATTATTCCAGATAAACTTTGAAAGGTGTTTATTGAGGTCTTTGAAAAATGAACTTGATAAATAACTAGGTATAGATTGAAATAAATATAAAAGCTTGGGAAGGACATTCATTTTTATTACATTTATTTTCCCCAGAAGTGAAATCAGGAGTAAACACCATGTTTTCAAATTAGCCTTAATTTTCTCTATAAGAAGAGTATAATTATTGTTTATAAGTTCATTAAGTGAAGCTGTGACAAAAATGCCAAGATATCTGAAGCCATTCTCTGATATTTGGAAAGGGGAAATTAACTTTTGGTGTTCTAAAAAAGGGATGTTTAAAGGTAATGCGGTGGATTTAGAGAGATTTATTTTATAGCCGGAAAGACTACTGTAATAAGAAATACATTCCAATAGTACTGGAATAGACTGCTCTGGTTTAGACATAAATATTAGTACATCATCAGCGTAAAGTGATGCTCGATGATCTTCTCCTCCCACTGTAATTCCATGGAAATTTTTGCTCTGTCTAATGAACTCTGCTAAAGGTTCAATGACTAAAGCGAAAAGTAAAGGTGAGAGGACAACCTTGCCTTGTGCCTCTCCCTATGCAGAATAGGGTCAAAGTGAGACCGTTTGCAACCACTGTGGCCTTAGGATCAGAGTAAAGCAACTGGATCCACCTAATGAAATTATGTCCTAGGAGAGTAGTAAACAAAAAGTCCCACTTGACCCTGTCGAATGCTTTTTCAGCATCAAGGGATAAATATTAGAAAGCTCGGGCCAAAATGATTTATAAAACTCCAGGGGAAAACCGTCAGGTCCTGGCAACTTGTTGGATGGCATTAACTGTATTGCTGCCAGAACCTCTTCTGAAGTTATAGGCGAGTTAAAGTAATCTCTGTCTTCATCTGAAATAATTGGGAGAGAAATATTATTGAAAAAAGTTTGAAATTCTAATTGTGAAGCACTGTTTTGTGAACAATATAGTGATTCATAGTAGGATCGAAATGTATTGCTTATCAGTGCAGGATCATATGTTGTGATACCATCCGGCATCTTTAGAGACTTAATTGTTTTCTGTGTTTATGTCTTTAATAATGGCTATTGTTGTTCATTTTAATATTGTTGGTCAATAAATATTATTTTATCTAAATAATATGCCATATTTAGTATTGAGAAAGGGTCTGTCAATAGTATCAGTGAAGTTACATTATTACGCCATTAGATAGCTGCAAAAACTGTATTTATGAGTGAGTCAGAACAAGGAAGTTGTTTTAGCACTGTGGGAACTTTTAAAAGGACAAAGACAAAGATGTCGCTTTCCTCTGCGGACATTCAAACTGATTTTTTTTTTATAATGGATATAATATGGACATTGGCCTGAAGAATGAATGCTATATCAGATGCAGGTAATACACTCGTTTAGTCGATCTCTCTCTAATAATATCATAATACTATAGTCTACTCTACATAATACAATAAGCTTCAATGAAGCGACTCAGTGTTCCTTCGTTACTAGTTCTTAAGTGACGTTTTAGAATTAGTAATGGAGGCTTGGGCTCAACAGTTAAACTGTCAACTTGAGATTTGAATCTGTGGCGGAAGGAATTAGTTCTGCACAAAAGAGGGCTTTTAAAGACACTCTGTTGTTGTTGTTATTATTTATTTACACACTCGTGCCGTGTTGTATAACGCAATATCACACCCGTAGCCATGCGATATGGTTGTATATCAGCACGGCTGTGATTACTTACGGCTGAATCACTGCCGTGTGGCCATATTGCAAGGCTAGTCAAGTCAAGTCAAACTTTCAAATGCACAACAATCAAATTAAGCATGCAGCAGTAAAAATTAAATGTAGCCTACTTGAATACAGAATACATTTACTGTATGATAAATTCAAACTCAAGAAATGGATAAAGCCTGAAAAAAGCTAACAAGAATGAGAAAACTGGGACCAAATTTGTACATCACACAGTCGTACATGCAGTGTTCTACTGTACAACCACTAACATACACTGCAGCTGTTCAAATATTGTGACATGTGATCTCAACTGGACACAAAGGCCCTTTTTAACCAAGAATTGAGGGACAAAAGGGAGAGAGGAGAGGACAAGTCCACCATCAGACTTTCCTCTATCTTGGCAGAGAATAGAAAGCATTGTGCAGCGTGCTGCACAGCACTACACTATAGTTACTCCACCAGACACACAAACAAACTGCTCTCCATCCTACAGTACAGGATTACACACACGGCATGACATCAGTGCATCGGACAGAGAGAATGTTGGGACACACCCTTTGTCTGAGATGTTCAGCTGTTTGTTTGATAAAGGAACAGAGATATTTTCAGATTAAATCATTCTCTACCAATGACAAATGTAATAAAATTAATTGTTTGCTAACATAGTTTACAACCAAGAATGTCTTTCCATAAATGATTCCTCTTTATTTTTATTTTAATTATATAATATGTGTAATAATATGTATATAATATTTTTATTTTATTTTATTTAAATTTCAATAATCATTTAATCCAATTTTCTCTAGAAAAATGTATCTTTTTGGCAGTTCAATCAAATAATGAGCCAAGAAAAGGATTTTATATATATGTATATGTATGTATATTTTATATATAACTAAATAATTTTCTTAGGCCATGATATAACTGCAGTCTTATGAGTGCACATGTACTAAAATATGTAAATAACCATGATACACCACTACCAGGTCAACAGAGGCGGGTGTACCAGTTGTCTAAAGCTCTAACACACCACCTCAAAATATTAAGCTGACATGTTAATGAAAACAACAAACCTACACGCATGCAACTGGTTTTTAATGAAGCAACTCGCTCTCAAACATCCTTCTTGACCTTGAGTACAGTATATACTTCCAACTGGATTAAATTTGGAAAATTAAAAGCAGATTTTAACGGGATATACACGTTATGGTACAGTAACACGAAAACAGATGATGTCATGATCTAAATATGAAGATAAACAGATATGAGTCATGACAGCCAGCTGAGGAGACCTTAAAATGTCATTCCTGCTTTCGTTAACAAGTCTTTGAGATTTTACAGAGCGCAGATCTCTAGTTATAGGATCATAATATTATTCAAACACTGTTTGATGTCTCAAGTGCTGTAAAAAGTCACTTTTGTCTGGAGCAATATGTGCAAACAATGTAGTCAGCTAAAGCATTTGGCTTAAGAAACTGACATTTCTATAAAAAATAGGTGTCTGTTTGTTATAAAAGACAAATTTTTTTTTTCACAGTATGTTACAACCAAATGTATAAATTAATTAATTTGATATTTTCTGATGACAAAAATCCAATATATATATATATATATATATATATATATATATATATATATTCGCCTTTTGTGTTCCAAAGGAAAAACAATTTGGTATGAGTTTGGAAAGACACAAGGGTAAATAATAACAGAATTTTTGTGAGCTATTTTCTCACATGATTTCAGTGGTTTGGTTTTTATGAGGTGACTAGATCATTCTGTATGAATCACTCTTGGCGCTCACCACTGTATATGACATCAGTCAAACACACTGTGCTCAACGTCCTGTTCCAAGAAACATACATCCCTGCCCTCCTCATAATAATTTAAAAAAAGAGAAGAATAGAAACAAGATGTTTACTCTTTCAAACAAAGATATCTGTCTCAAGATGGGACAGTGTTGACAGGAATCATTTTTTCCTAAAACAAAGGCAACTTTCTCTGACAGGAAGATATATAAATTTATGACAATCAAATTTATATCACATCACTTGGAAACAAAACAAAACTAAACAAAATTAAGAAAAAAAAATCCTCCACAAATTCTATTATTTCACCTACACATAATGTTGCAAAATTGCAAAGTGAAGATCAACTACACAAAAAAAAAAAACAAAAAAAAAAAACAAATCCGGCTTGTCTCCAAATTATTATTAATCTTAATAATCAGAGTCACACATGCAATCTGCAAAATAAAAACTTCATCTTAACCCAGAGAACCTACTGAGAGAGCAGATATCCCAGCTAAAACAGCTCACAGCCCAGTTAGGACAACCAAATGATACCGCACACATAGTAAGAGGATCTTCCTTATGTGAAAAATCATCATGGATTAAAGATGGGAATGTTTAGTTCCCTTGTTTCACTGTAATCCAATTAGAATCTTTGTAAAGATGCCCAGACACTCACTGTATTGCAGGCTCAGTGTTGAATCTGTGTTAAGTGCACTTTTCATGTAGGTATATTTTCTGAAGTATATGAGAAGACAGTTTTCATTTGCATCATTTATACTGTATAATGCTAAACCCTAACTCTCAATATAATTAATTGGTTTGAGTAGGACAAACTTAAATTAAACAATTTAGTTAACTCAAATGAACTTTTATGAGTATTTAGCACTTTCTTTTTCTTTCAAGTTCACAGAACTGATATATTTTAAGTAAACTGAACTGTTTCATTGTTTTGAGTTTTATGAACTTATTTCTTTTAATTTAGATGAACTTAAGTTTAACTGGAACTGGGCTGGGGTTTCTATTTCCCAGCATGCTTTGCCCATGGCACTCAAAAGGGAGAGTAAATGCTAAAAATAAGTGTTATATAATGTTTTTTGTGTAAGATTAATGTTAAGTGGGAGTTTTAGTAGTGATTAATGTTTTGTTATGCTAATTTAGAAGAGTTTCTGTTTTGAAGAGTTACCATCATGGTGACAAGTGGTGCATGCGGCTTGGTTTGAGAGCAAGTACAGTATGTTAAATGCTTTATATTGCTGTACTCAATCAGCAACTGCTACACTATGCTATTATAAACATGTTAGCAAATTAGCAAGTTAACATTTTCTGAATTAACTTGTTAACCAACTATATACTAATAAATAGGGTTACATGATAATTTTAAGTTAAATGTTAAATGTTCAAATTAAGAACAATTAAAATGTTTGAGTAGTACAAAATAAAAATCTGCTAGTTTGCAACCCATTTTACTTTTATCTGACACATATCTGAGTGAAACAGGATTGAACTAGAAACAAATGTAGGGCCAGACCTTAAATTATTAATCAGGAATTCGTTTTCATACCAGAATGTGAGTTTGCTATAAAAATGCCTAAATAGCTATTCAAGTTAATGGTTAACTTTATTCAGTAGCTCACAAGGTTTATTATATGAGCTATGTATATTATATATATCATATATCATATTTTTTTTCATAAATTTCAACAGTTTTTGTTTATATAATGAGAGTCATCGGTGTCCAAAACAACATTGTATGGACAAAAAAACCAAACAAAACAAACAAAAAAAAAAACAGACAATTTCATAATATTTTATTTTGTGTTCCACCGAAGAATGAAAAAGTAAACACTGTATTTTTCATGTTGACTTGAATAAAATTTAAAGCAACTTGCAACATACATAAGTACATAAGGTTTGACTGAAATATAATTTTAGACTAAAAGTACAGTAAGGCCAACTAGTCGTATCTGGGTTGTCATACAGCTCCCACCCAACAAAAGTATCCAATTTTGATCCCCATTAGCTGCCCGAGTACATCGCTGGAATCCTCCATCATCTGATCTTATTGAATCTTACATGACACTGAAGCTGATACTTAGCAGGATACAGTATGTAAAGATGGCTGCGTGGAGTGGCTCTGGTATCCCGACATGTATGTGGGTGGGGAGTGCGACTGTATCTGTTCAAATGAGGACCCTTCTTAGTCATCTATATTAGAACTCCACCAAGGAATGTGTTGCATAAAGCGTATGACCCGTCATGAACAAGTGCATACATGCGTGCATACATAAAAGCAGGATTGGTTTGATAATGCAGAGAACACACACATGAAATGTGATCTTAGTGGGTTTGTAGGGGAACAACTGTTGAACAAATTGGGTGCCTGTAGCTCCAGCCCTGCCTTTTCTGCTATACCAATTACAAACACTCTTTTGTTGTAAGATACCATTTAGTATGTACTCAGGTGCTCAGTTTAATGATTCATGAGTTAATGGCCACGCATTAAATAGAATAGTCATTAGCTTGTAAAGATTACAAGCTAAGAGTGTCAGACTTTGGTCTGAACAGCACTGACACATACAGTATATCCTTAAAAACATTACAAATTATTAATGCAGGTCATTTAGCAAGTGTTAGGTGTAAACTCTAGCCTATATGTCATGTTACAGATAGAAGCAGACAGGTAAGTAACACAAACACAGTCTTTAGATTCAGAGGCACGGATCTGGACAGAGGTGAAGTATGGTGACTTAGCTGAAGGTAATGAATTGTCTCTTTGCAGATTCGGTGGAGACAGTGAAGACAGTGATGTAGGCTGAGTGGAGGATCCAGGGAGAAGACACGAGGAACGGAAGACAGATGAGAGAAGACGTGTCAGGAACAACAGGTAGGTCTCTCAGGTGAGCATAGCGGGTTTGTGTGGCTTCTGTAGACGTTGGGGATACACGTAGACGTTGGGGATACACGCAGACGTTGGGGATACACGCAGACGTTGGGGATACACGCAGACGTTGGGGATACACGCAGACGTTGGGGATACACGCAGACGTTGGGGATACACGCAGACGTTGGGGATACACGCAGACGTTGGGGATACACGCAGACGTTGGGGATACACGCAGACGTTGGGGATACACGCAGACGTTGGGGATACACGCAGACGTTGGGGATACACGCAGACGTTGGGGATACACGCAGACGTTGGGGATACACGCAGACGTTGGGGATACACGCAGACGTTGGGGATACACGCAGACGTTGGGGATACACGCAGACGTTGGGGATACACGCAGACGTTGGGGATACACGCAGACGTTGGGGATACACGCAGACGTTGGGGATACACGCAGACGTTGGGGATACACATCAACAAGACCAGACAAGGGAGTGCAGGAGAAGAGAGTCTTTATAGAGAGTGCAGGTAATGATGTGCAGGTGCCGGGAATCTGTGTAACAAGGAGATGATGAGCTGACTGGGTGCAGGTGTGGAACAGGAGGGATGCTGGGAAATGTAGTGCGGGGAAGCTGACTGAGCTGGTGGCTGTGACACTATAAGCCTATTATTTTCATTTTTTCAAATTCACACGTGCCCTGAGCAAAACCACAGTACACTCTAAAAAAGATGGTTCTTTAAAGGTTCTTTACACGTAGTAACAGTTCTATTTAAAACCGTATCATTCTGAAGAACCCTTTATATGCTGAAACGGTTCTTTGTGTCAGAGTTAGGGTTTTTTATTCCCGCCTTTTTGTTTTTCAAATCTGTAACTGTCAAAGCCACCTCATTACTGATTTTCTGGAGGTCAGCCATTCAATTACACAGACTGTCAACACACTCTCAACAGGTAAATGATTTCTTTCTTAAAATGTCTATAAATTTGAACTTTAAAAACTGCCAATCAAAATACACATATAATGATGGACGTAAAGACAATTCACTGGAACTTGGTCTTCATTACATTTATATAATGTTCAATGTCAATTGTTATTTATTAATGTATGCAGCTAATAACTGTTATTAGAGCATTTTTGTAGCCTTTTTGCTACAATTTGCCATGCCAATAAAAAAAGTTAAAGTATACCTAATTGACCCTTTACCGGGAGTTTGATTGACAGGCGATCTAACCAATCATAACACAGAATCCGTCATTTTGTCCGACAAAGCAGTCAGGGGAGTTAGTAGATTAAAGTCGGTGGACTTGAACTTGAAAAATGGTGTGTACTGACATCTTTCTGTGGTTGAAACAACATTCCTTTTGATGTTCATTCATGTTTATTTGATGCTATAAATGAACTAGTAGGAAGAGATGATCGGTTCACAAGCCGCTTGAACTGAGGGACTACAGCGATCGTTTTGTGGCTCTTTAATGTGTCGTGACACTGAAGAGCCACAAAACGGTATTTATTGATTAAATTTCCTTAAAAATGACAAAATTTGAAATTTGAGACCTTGTTTCATATCAAAAGTAACCTGCTCTGTCTTGTCTGTCGATGCATTGTCAGTGTCCTCTTTGCTCCGCGATGTATTTTTCACTGCGTGAGAACATGATGTGTGGTGTGAGAGCACCATGGCTTGTCGGACGTAGCAACAGCAACTAAAGTGACACAACATACCCAAATAGAGGCAACATTAGGGTATATGTCAAACGTCACATGACCAAACCGGAAAACTGGTCTCATTGCATCCGCTTGTCAGAGAAAGTGTTAACAGCAGTATGAACTGACGGCATTATCTATGGACTTTTAAGGTAATCAGAAACTACCTAGTTCGAAACTACCTAGTTCACATTGTTATAGGTGTTTTATTCTATTAAATATCTAAACGTTAGTGTGAAGAAGAAAAATGAAAAAAACTTTTAAATATCAATCTGCATATGCAGGGTACATCAGTTATGCTCATCTTTGCTTGCTCCTTTTAAGTTATCTTGAATAAAACAGCTAATTCTTTCATGAAGCACATACAAAAGACCTAAACCGGAAGCGATCTGATCTGTTTTACAGAATTAAGTTAGATTGTGCATAACCCCTATCATTTTATAAGACCAGGCAGATAGAGGAGTAAAAAAAGAAAAAACACAAAAATTGATAAATAATATATAAAAATGAAATTAATAATCCTAATATTAATAATATGAAGATACTAAGGCAGGTTTAATGCTTGTTGATAGAGATGGACTTGAATTCAACTTAAAATATTCCATTTAAAGTGTTGGTCCTATGAGCTATAGCTTATATTACGAAGGAATTAAACCAACTTTTTTATATGTGAGAGAAAAAAAGAGACGGGAGAAATCCACTGGTACTGCATACTTAGGCCATGCTCAAGTTCAAACAGCAGCAAAAAACTCTTGAGAGTAATTTTACAGAGGCATAAAAGTACAGGCATTTAGTATCTAATAACACTACAGGCTCATGTATGCTGTGCACACAGAATGAGAGCTGCTTTGTCCTGCCAGTGATGGAGGCTGACAGTCCCCAGCACTGGGTCTGGAGTTGTCCTTGGCTGAGAAAGTGCCCCCTGTTAAAAGCTTTCAATGGTGGAAGTAAGTATCTGGCCGAGACTCACCACAGCTATCCAATGGCACTTGACTGCACACCGACAGAATACACAATTTAGTTTGTCTCAGTTTTTTCTGTTTCTTCATGTAATCACAGACGGACTCGATAATGGTGAGATCATATCTCAGTGTGGAGCATACTGGCTGTTGTCAGACTCCTTGTGCATGCAAAAATCTCACTGGATTATTAAAACTAATGGCAAAAGGAATGATTGGAAATGTAAACTGATATTTCCTACTAACACACTACAGCAAAAGACATAAATAACTGGCTTAAAACCATTTTTTGTGTAGTTCAAATTTATTTTAGTGTTTTTGAAAGGTCTTATGCTCACCGAGGCTGCATTTTTTGATCAAAATTACATTAAAACAGTAATATTGTGAAATATTATTATAATTTAAAATTTTGAAAATGTATTCCTGTGATGGCAATGCTGAATTTTCAGCATCATTACTCCAGTCTTCAGTGTCACATGATCCTTCAGAAATCATTCTAAGCTGATTTGGTGCTCAAAACACATTTATTATCAATGTTGACAACAGCTGTGCTGCTTAATAATTTTGTGAAAATCATACATTTTTTCAGGTTTTTTTAATGAATGGAAGTTCAAAAAGAACAACATTTACTTTGATACTGGTCTTTTCAACAAGTAAATGTGTCATATAAAGCTGTCAAGAGACGTTCATGTTTACACTGATTTGCAGCAACAAAGCAAGCACAAGTCAATCATTTTTATTGCGATATTATATTACCAAGTGCAAAAACAAATATTATTGATTGGGAATCAGGAACAAGGCTTATTCTGGGTTGGATAAAACCACAGTAAACAAGCCATTCTAAACCATTTCAACACATGATCTGCTTACACTCTTGAATAATTTTTGCTCTAGACAACATCATAACCATAACCAGACAAAACCCGTCCAACCCACTCTGTGCTCTATGAGACTGGAAGAACTGGACCACATTAACCTTCCCTCTCCAAATCTGTCTGATTCAATTTCCTCAGGAACTCTGATATTTAATAGGGGTGAATCAAAATTTGAGAAATCATTTAGAGCGTGAGTTAGACCTCAAGTCTCGATCCAGCCTGAAACCTGAGCATGCCCACAATTCATCATGTTTATAATTTAATCCCTTGATTATGGACTTGTAATATGATAATATCCCCATCTGCTGCCTTATTCATAACGATAAGCTATAAGAGATGGCTTTGGTTTCTATCAAGTTCCTCCAAGCTGCTTTTAAAAAAGTACATTGCTACAGCTCTGGATAAGTGGCCTTAGCCGCAGAGTCACAACCAAGCCAGTGATTCACAATCATTCACTTCAGACAAAAAAAAAACAAAAAAAAAAACAAACAAAAAAAAAAAAACCCTGATTTGGGTCTATGGCTTTGACTCTATGGCTTTGCATTGGCATCTGAAGCTGACCCACAGACAAAAGAATTGGCTTCATGGAATGATTAATGCTTCTGGGTTGTAGAGGATACGGCCACAGACGGGGTTACAGCAGGGTAATTGGGGGGTTTTGAGAATGGGTGCTGACGTAAAGAAAGGCCTGTAGGCAGGGAAAGAATACCTCTGTCTGGTTTGTGTAGATCTGAGGATAAAATATGAATTGCCCACGTCAGCACTGCTCAGTAGACAATCTGAAAAAGCAGTCTTACAATGTCCAATCCCGTCTGTGTTGACAATCAAAACTGGAATCTGAAAACTGCATAGTGTCACACACAGCTCAGTAGAAACAAATAGAAGGTAATTGTTCTCTTTCATAGGTTATAACTTTTATCACTTATATAACTTATAGCTTTAACACACCTTGACCTCCACAATGAACTATTAACTTTTTTACTCTAACGCTGTCAAATTTAATGCATTTAAAGGATTAGTCCACTTTCAAATAAAAAAATATTTCCCGATAATTTACTCACCCCCATGTCATCCAAGATGTCCATGTCCTTCTTACTTCAGTCGAAAAGAAATTAAGGTTTTTGATGAAAACATTCCAGGATTATTCTCCTTTATAGTGGACTTCAATGGACTACTTGCACTGAGCCTCGTGATGCACATCCGGTTTGAAATATTACGGCTCAGTTGTTTCCGGTTATATATATTTTCAGTGCTCTGTTATCACATAGCTAACTAAACGCCTCCTAAAATGAGAGTCCTCGGGATGATTTTAAATTCCAGACATATTCAGAGACAGGTGAAGAGATATTCTGATGATACTGTGTACATACCTTTCCAAACTCAAAAAGGAACTTTAATCCAACATAAGCCGTGATTCTTTCACCACAGGGTGTCAGCGCTCTACTAGTGATCGCGACGCTGCAGTGTGAGACGTGATGAATAAGATCAGAATGAACATGATATTTTAGTCACTATTCTGTGCCATTTTTTCACTGACAATCATTTGTATGTAATTCACAGATTTATGCCAAAAATCCTAATATTCAAAATAGTTGCGCTGTCATTGCATTATTCTTTAAGATTGATTAAATATTTAACATTGTTTAGGCAGTGATCACATTCATTCAACTATTTCCAACACATAAAAGAGCACCAACGCAAGCAATACTGCTCGTACGAAAATTAACCATAGTTACTACACTTACCATAGTAAAACCATGCACTTTCTTAAGGGTGTTTATCAGTCAAATTCATTTAAATGTAAATTTAACAGGTATGAAATATGATGACTAAGAGAAAAACACTGCTAATGAGAAGACGAGCACTTGACGGCGGCAGGTTAGTGGGGAAATATATTTATTTATTATTCAGAATGCGCATTTGGAAGTAAAATATATTAATAAACATTTCAGCAGGTTGAAGATAATTAATGTTAATGCAGAGAATATGATTAATTGTTTAAAAAACATTTAGCAGCCCTAAAACGTAGTAATAATCTGCGTTTTCACAAGAAGCTCTCTGTATATAAGTGCGCTGAACGCTGACCGGAAATGCTCGAGCTGTAATAAGTAGAAAGCGGAAGTAGTTGTGCAAGTAGTCCTTCCACAAGTCAAAGTAAATAAACTAAATAGAGTACCTCAGAGATAACGTGTTTTTGTAGGCCACCCCAGAAGTTAGCGGCGCACGGGTTCCCTCGATCGAAAGCCTATGCATTTTTCCCATAGACTTTTGGAAAATCGCAAAAAATAAGCTCCGTGTTTAACAAAGGGTTATGACACACGTTTTGTCTATCAAGATAATCTTTACAAGTTAACACAACATTTATACATTTTGAAGCCTAAATAAAGTCGTCAGATATAAAAAGCTAACAGTAGGCTATAAACGGACTACAGCACACCATGGTCGCGGATCAACGTCACCACCACCAAGCTTCCTCAAACTTTATTTAAAAAACAACTTTATTTAAAAACATGCTTGCTGATTATGATCTGCGCTGTGTATGAATACTTATCCACTTTTTCATGAGAAATGCTGTCCAAATGTCCTGTTTGTCATGATGACGTCTAAAGTCCCCGCCAAAGGAAGTAGTCCCTTTTAGCAACTTGTTAGCAACCGCCGTTTTTAAGACACAATAAAGGTTTAAAAATCACAAGCGGGTTATAACTGGTGTGTTTTATGTCATAGATCAAAACGTGAAAATATTTAGAGGCTTTGTGAACCACAGACCTTATTTCAGGCGATTTAACAAAAACCCATTCAAAAAACCCATAGACTTTAGGGCGATGGAACCAGAAGTCCTACAATAAATAATATATAAAATCCATGTCCATATCTTGGATGACATGGGGGTGAGTAAATTATCAGGAAATTTTTATTTGAAAGTGGACTAATCCTTTAATAAATTATGAAGAAAGTGATTAATTAAAAGAAAATGGAAATAAAAAATGCTAATAAATCCTCAGACTACACAGACTACTGCTCCACGCTGTATGTTTTTAGTTCACTAAAAAAATACCGGCTCACATGAATCATTCACTCCTGAATCAGATTACACTGGATGCGTTATATGTTGTTTTTACGTGAAGTCTGCATTAACAATTCAATAGAAAGAAGTTTATTGCCATTATTTAGCAGAGTGGGGTAAGATGAGCCAGTAGGTAATTTGACCCACCCCTTGTATCTTGGCAACCATACAATTTTATTGTCATGTGACCATATATTTTAAAACCACCTATCATTTCTGCCAGACTGTGAAAAGGAGAAGCACATGGGAGGAGTGGAAAGCATCCATTTGCTTGAAAAACTGTTTTTGGCATGTCAAAGCATAACAGATGTGATGGCTGTTACATCAAAGCAAATCTGTCCAGGTCTAAAAATATTTATGATACATATATTGGTGATTAAGCAACATATAAAACTATGTAAATCATTTAGCTAAATATTAGCCTGAATTGGTAAGCTACCTATTTTTTCTCCCCCAAAATGGCAGCTATGGGGAAAAGTGAGCCAAATGCTGTGGGGTAAATTGAGCCGGTGTTTTAACTTACCCCACCGTACGGAACTGAAGTTAAGTTAAATCTCTGAAGTATAAACTGGTATAATTTCAATGTAATATTACGCAACTGGTTTAGTTTATCTTTTTTTTTTTTTTTTTCAAGTTTATTTGATAGGAACCAAATCCTTCTCTGATACGAGCCAGAAGATGCTTAATCATACATATCTTTCTACCTGTAGTCCCTAATGGCCTAACATGGTCGACATTGCAGAAAAACTACAGTACCATGCCAAGAACCTTTTGACTAAAATGTTTATTAGTTTCAGTGACATTTATTCATTCATTCTATTTTAGTTTTTAATTAATTTTACTCAACAAATTCTCTGTTTAATCTATTAGTCTGGGAAGGTTACAACTTTGGTGTTTAACATATTGTTTCAGAAATGCAAACAATTAAAGATATTGAAATTTCAACTTCATTTGGTTGGTTTCCTGTTAAGTTAGCTTTAAATTTGAATAAAAGAAAATTGATTATTAAATTAGTTTTTAAAAGAGGTCAATTATCTTTACAATTTCATATGGGTTTGATTCAGATTCAGTTAGATGGTCAGTTTATCCCCAGATGGTGCAACTTACCCACTGACTCAGAACAACTTACCCCTAACCTGGGGTAAATTGAGCCACATGAACACTTTTTTATAACAACCCTTTGTCATAGATGTATTCTGATCAAAGGAAACATCCTGACATTACTTTAGATACTTTCATTGTACTTATGCCTCATTTTCCACACAAAATGGCTCATCTCCCCTACCCGGTGTTTTATAGCATCATATTCAACACAGACAACAAACTCACATCCACAGCTCAGGTAAATTACAATTTCTTTTGCTGTGGTGCTGAAAATTCAAGCAGATTGAATGTGTAGAATATGATTATTCTCTGAATGTCATGTCTTTGACGTTGTTCGCGAACAACTTAATATTTCTATATACTGAACTAAACGGTCGCTCTTCCACCTCGTTTTGATCTTGCCTACCACACCCACAAAATGAAACATCATTCGAACTGTCACATTAAAGAATCAAGCATGTGGCTTTTGTAAGTGTGAAGGTCATACAATTTAAGATCAGATTCTTTTGTCTCACCGAATCTACATCAAATTTTCATTAGTCATTATAATAGTGAGTTGTTAATGATGCTAATAGCATATGCAGATTTATGTCGGATGACCCATAAGACGCCTTTGTAAACACCCACCGACAATCTCTCAATGTCTCACACCCCCCACTGAGACCTTCCATATGGTCTTTGTCCCAGGAAACGCTCACACAATAATAAACAATGATGAAGATGTTATGGGACTATGTGAGTAGATTAATGGCCAATTTTGTTTGTCTCAAATGTTTTCTTTGGTATAAATGCTTGGCAGCAGTATACACACACAAAAGATGCCGTACATGAAACATACTCTGTCTGATTTTATGGATTTGAAAACAACTGTCTGACGCATGTGTCCCTGCGTCAGATAGATCAAATGTGTTCATTATGCAATGCTGTAGTCATGATAGTTCTTCTTCCCTATAGAGCATTACAGCATTCAAGACCCATTTTTCTTGTGAAATGTGAAGCATAAACAAGAATAAAATTTCACTTTTATTGTTTCAGCAAGTAGCCTACCTATTATACACTACATTAGCATTATATCTGCCTTCACCCTGTTTTCTGCATATTGGAGCAGATACACGGATAAAGTAAATAGGGCAGCTTCAGCAATGTTTCTGTCTACCAACAGTGGTAAAAATGCTTTGCTGTTTGTAGTGGTGGGTTGATTCAGACAGTGAAAAGGATTTATTTGTATTCATCAGTCCCTCATCACATGAGTCTGAACTCTCCCACACACACTGCCAGCGTGGGTTCATACAATATCCCACTGTCCCGCTCTGCTGTCCTCTGACAAGATTATTCATTAACACTGCCTTAATCTACATTCAGATAGATAGATAGATAGATAGATAGATAGATATAGATGTGTTCTTTGTGTCTTTCCTCTTTGTTTAGTGTTGTTGTGTTTGGCTCTGCAATGCGCCGTCCTGTCATTCAAATCAGTGCAAGAAAAATATCTTTCATAACTTCCTCCTACAGCCTTATCCTAAAGCACCAGAGAGAGAAATGTATGACCCATTTACAGGACACAGAGAATCTGCGTCAACACCAGGAGCAGTGTAAGTATCAAATCGAAAACTCACTATGACATGAATCTATAGTCAAATAAAACAAATTAATCTACATATGAACATGCTTTACTGAAAGTCATATTGTCTGGCAGTCTGACAGAGATTGTGTTTAACTTGGTGACTATAAAATACAATAGCTACTGGATTTTCATCAGAATGTTCTTCATTTTGCACAGAATACCAGTGCTGTATTTTACTGTGCAATAGTCATAATCCATATGCACTTATAAACCATTTACACATTTTAGCTCTAAAACAAGGTTACATTACTAAGTAAGAACATTTTCTTGTTAATGTTTGGCTATTGTTTAAAATGATTCAAATAATCCCAAGGAGATCTGCACACTGTTATTCTCCCTTTTATTTAACAAAGTTAAAAAGTGGCAACGTTTCGGTCAGAGACCTTCGTCAGGCACACATGCATAGAAAGACAACAACTCAATAAGTAGGTTACTCAGAATGAAACAATTTCAATTGGTTACAGCTGTTGACAATCAGGGTCAATCATGTGAACAGCTATACCACAATTAAAAACAAGACAACTACATTGAAGCATCAATTGAATACAAATCCAACATCAAAAACAATCAAAAACATTCAAATGACCTCAAGACAACACCTAATGTCCCCCATCTTTTATATAATTTGTAATTAGTAGTCCTAGAAGCAATCCACATAGTTATATTACACGCATACTATTGTGAAAAATGAATACCAATTAGAAAAATGAGTTGAAATCAAGTTCTAAATTCTAAATATTGTTTAAAATGATCCATTATTATTATTATTATTATTATTATTATTATTATGTCCATTAATTATTTTATTATTATGAATATTTTTATGAATTATTTTACAGTAAGGTCAGGAATTCAATAAATTGTAAAAAAAAATAAAAAAAAACCTAAAAACATTTGATTTAATAAAGGCTTTAATACAACACGTCAAGTTTTGTTAACAGCTAATATTTTTATAATGTTGCAGAAATTGCAGCGTTTGACATTAAAAAACAGTTTTCTGATTGGTTGAGCCACGTTCAAAGCAAAGTCATTTGTCATGTTTTTTGCATGTGCATGATAATGGGAACATTATGGGAAAATTACCTTTGAATGTCCTCTTAATGTTCTGAAACAAGTAGTAAGAAGTAACGTTTAAAAAACATTAGATGAACATCCAACTAAAACGTTCCATGAGGAATAACATTTTTGTGCCAACATTTTGAGAACAAGTTATTAAATACCAGATAACTTTGAACAGACAATCTATTAATGTTACTGGAAGAATGTTTATTCATAACTTTGAGAGAATCTTGCCAGAACATTAGCCAAAGTTCATTCCCTGTTAGCTGGGACCCCATTCACAGCATTACCACTGTTCCCTTCAAGCATCATTTGTGGCCTTATAGATCTGATCTCCAATAAATAATGCACACGATCTATATGAAAACTTTATGATAAGAAAGATGTGCTGATACTTACAGTGGGTGTGTGTCCAGTGTGCTACAGCAAAGAAAAAAAAACACAAACACACTCATCACATGCAGTGCTGTTAGATCCTTTCTCTTGTGTAACTGGGCCTGGAGCCAGTCTCTGCTATGCCACTGTTGTCTTTCTCACTCTCTCTAATTCTCTTTTGCCTGTATGCGACAGAAGAATGTTTGCTCTGCTGGTGAATTCTCTCTCTTCTCTATTGCTTTCTGTTCTCCAAGGTCAGATAAAAGAAACGCTCCTTCTCCATCATTTCCACACTGTGTTATGCGCATGCATTTGTCACCCCCATGTTGGAGACGATAAAATCCTTAGGAGTCTTTGTATGAACACACTACACATCTTGGTAATTGTCCTTCGGAGGTAGATTAACCCACACTTTGGGCTAAGACACTTACCAGACGGGATTACAGGAAAGGGTGACAAAGGAGAACGAGAGGACAAAACATGATGTCTGTCTGATCAGTTAAACCAACAAAAGCAAAATCAAGACATTTAACCCATCGGAAAATCAGCCTCTTTTATGTTGAGCTAAATAAAGCAAAACCTTTTGACTAGGTTGCATCAAACAGTAACAAATGTGCACTGGATTTGGAGAAAATACCAAGATTTCTACTTCAGAGCACTGATTTCTCTGTGATGTCTGTGACTTACTGTCATGGTGTAAAACTTAAAGGAAATAGAATATTATGTCAGCCAAATTAATATTTGAAAACGTGGAAAGTCTGTATCTGTACAATACAAAGTTATTTAAAATTATAAAAAATAATGTATTTAATTTTATATTAAATATAAAATATTAAAATATTATATGCATTTGCATAAATAATAATAATAAATATTATTATAAAAATATTTTCTTTTTCACCATTACGGTTGGTAAAAAAACAATGAATTGTTTAATACATTGTACACACATAATTCCAATAGGACACGATTTAGTGGATGATGTCGCCCTCTGGTGACCAAGAACATAGAGACATTTTGAGATACTCAAAGCAGCCATAATGATTTCATTGCATCTTTATTTTTTATTTTTTAACTAAACAGAAGTAAAAAAAAAAACAAACAAAAAAAAGTTAAATAAAAAGTACCGTCAGCAGGTGCAAATTAAACCTCATTGCCTTATTTTTAAAAGCTGTTTTCCATTAGAATATCTTCATAATTTGACAAAAAATATAGCACATTTTGATAAGCAAACGTAATTAAAGAAAAATGTCACTCATTCTATCGCTATTAAAAGAAACAATAAAACACAATTAAAATAGCCTACATAGTTCGCCCAAAAAAGTTATGTCATGCTTTGCACAGCGTGGGTTCATTGCAAACTTTATTTATTTCTTCCGTGGAACACAAATCTTTTCTATTAAATAAATGGTAAATAAAGATGTCAACCTCAAAACTGATGCAAAACCACCATAAAAATGGCTCAATGAAAATATTTTCAGTCAGTTGATGTATTCACAAAACTGATTTGCATGATTTGTTCACGAATCGGAAGTCTGGTCCGGTTCTCGACTTCTCTGACTATTATCGTGAGTAACGATTTGTTCCTCACACAAAGCTATCACATGCACACGAGTCGTTTGGACTACGTTATGGTGATTTTGTGTTCTGTTTGGGCTTGACATCTCGCGACTTGGAAAAGACCTAACCATACATGCTTCTCCAGACCAGCAGGAGTCAATATTGCTTCTTATCGCGCAGTGCTACCGTGACGACGTCCAAACCAAGCGAAGAATTTCCATCTTGACAACTTCCTGTACAGCAGAAGCATGTGAGAAAACGTGCATTATTACTACTGCACTGTTTGCAGTCATTTTTACGACAAGATCCTTAATGTTATCGCGACTTGTATGTAACAGTATTTGTCATAATTAGTAATCAACATTGTTGTTTTTAGAGACGTTTGCTGGCTGTGAAGAACAGCCGAGCTGAACTCGTGGTGAAAATGCCTGCAGTCACTTTATTTGTCAGGAGATTACCTGAAACAACCACAAATGAACGTCTGGCAAAAGTATTCTCTGAAATAGGACCACTGAAGAATTGCTTTGTTGTCAGGGATAGAGGTAAGATTTAACTAATTAAATCCCTATATTTTCCATCTAAGTGAGCTAATGTGTATTTATTTATAGACCAGTTTAATGAATCAGTCTGCATGTGAAAGTAAATGTTTTATTCTTGATCTTATTTATAACCTTGTCGTGAAACCAGACAAACTGATTTAATGTGTAAGGTTGTTTCTTCACATCTAGGCCCTTTTACACTTGTTTCCTTTGTAAACTAAGTACGTGTTTGTGTCAACTGTTGGACAGTTTGTGTGAGAAATTGATATAAATATTTTATACTTAATAAATATTGAAATAGTTTGTTGTACTCTTTCTTTACATGAAGGTTTGAGACAAGGCTTATAAACACTAAAATCTGGTCAACACATAAAAGGCACAAATAAAGCCATGATAAAAAGTTTCCAAGATAGTTAGTCTTGTGATTTTTATATAGCACAAAAAGTTTAAATAACTAAAAATCATAAAAAAAACCTTTGTGAAATAAAAGGGTGTTTGAAGAAAAGCCTTACAATAGTTTAAAATCCATAAAACTGTGAATAATACACTGTCGTTCAAAAGGTTGGTAAGATTTTTAAAATGTTTTTGAAAAATAGTATTTTATGTCCAAAAAGGCTGCATTTGTTTGATAAAAAATATCATTAATAACATCTATTATTATTATTGAAAACAGTTGTGGTGCTTAATATTTTTGTGAAAGCCGTGATGCATTTCTTTTCAGGATTCTTTGATGAATAGCATTTGAATGAAATATGAACCTTTTGTATCATTATAAATACCTTTACTGTCACTTTTGATTATTTAAATGCATCCTTGCTGAATAAAAGATTTTATTTCTTTCAAAAAAAGATTAAAAAAAAAAGCGTGACCCCAAACATTAAATGTATCATATGAGTTTACTGTGTTGGTGGTCTCTTGGTTTAATAGGAACATTAATGTGTGCTTTTGTTTACAGAGACTGAAAAATGTCGTGGCATTGGATATGTGACATTCTCTATGGAAGAAGATGCACAACGGGCCATAAAAGAAGTCAAAGAGTATGACAAGCAGAAGATATTTGTGACTGTGGCCAAGAAAAAACCTGATCATAAGAAAAAGAAGAAGAAAGTGAAAACAGAAGAAGGTTAGACCCTCATGCATATATTTTAATCGTTGATTGTTTTTACTTTCTTTTTTCGTTTGGAAGAAATGAGTCTGAACTGTTCATGCAGATTCAGGAGATACAGAGAAACCTGGGAAACCTGGGAAACCTGAGAAACCAACAGAAACCAAAAGTCCTGAAAAGTTTACAGGCATAAAAAAGAAAAATTTAAAAGCTCGACTGATCATCAGAAATCTCAGTTTTAAGGTAAGTTGACTAAATTCTGTTGTATAAAGGAACGATGCATAGTTTTGACATTTGATATTGGCTCTTACACTTTATGTGCAGTGTGAAGAAGATGATTTGAAGAAGATCTTCTCCAAGTTTGGAACCGTGCTTGAGGCCAACATTCCCTTAAAACCAGGTACAACTTTGACCAACAAGTGCATCTGACTGTTTAAAAGCATCTCTTAAATTCGCTTTATCTGATGTTTTTTTCATACGGCCATCCACCTTGATTAGTTTTTATGGCATCATGTTTGTGCAGATGGGAAGAAGCGAGGTTTTGCATTTGTGCAGTTTAAGTGCATGTCAGAAGCTGGAAAAGCTCTCGCTGCAATGAACCTGAAGGAGATCAAAGGTGAGTCTTTCTCAACACTGAACACTGTTGCGGTGCTTCTCGACCTGGGAATATACTAACATTAATATTATACTAACATTAATATTATTAATACTAACATTAATATTATTAATAATATTTCAAAACAATCTATGCTAAAACAAAACAAAAACATAAAAAATTTGATATTACAACTAAAAAATTAACCCCCCCCCCCAAAAAAAAAAAAAAAAAAATGTTTTTATTGAAGAACATATAGTTCCTGAAACTTCTGGAATGACAAAATGCATTGTGGCTATATCGGCGCTGCCATTTTTTGCTATTAACAAAATGTTTTATTCGTCGCTCACAGACAGAAAGGTGGCTGTGGATTGGGCTATTGCAAAGGACAAGTATCAAGCTACCCAATCAGCTTCAGCGGCTGGTAATTTGTTTTGTCATTTTCACTGCATTTTTATTTATTTATGTGGATGTGGTTGTAAAGAGCTTTGAAAGTGCATCTACCATCTAGATTTTTGTAGTGAAGAGTATCTGGATATCTTGCAGGAACTATCAAAGAAGAGAATGTGAATTCTGAAGGTGCAGGAGCTGATGGGAATGAAGGTGCCAAGAAAAAGTAGGTGCTGGAAATGCAACAGATCCCATGATGTATGTTTATGTGAATTCCTTGAATTTAAAATGAGGTCTCTTGTGTTAAGGTCTGTATCGCAAGAAGAGAAGGATGACTCCGAGTCAGAGGAAGAGGACGCTTCAGAGGATGATGACGACGACAGTGCAGAAAATGAATCTCAGCATACAGATAGTGATGCCAGCGAATCTGATGATGATGATGACGATGATGATGATGACGACGACGACAATGAGAGAAAAAGTGACTATGATTTATTTATCCATAGACAACAACCATAAAGCCCGTTTCACACGATCCGTTTGCAGTGCGTATGCAGTACCATTTTTTTTTTCATGCACGTTTAACGGGTTAGAGCATTCACACTGCACGCGGACATGGTCCGGCAATGCTTTCCAGGATCTGTGTGTATGCAGCAGTGCAGCGATCATTTCCGCACCAAGTCTATTTTTGTTGTAACACATTGTTTGTGGTCAAAATGAACATGGATTGACACAAAAATGTAGTAATTTCACCATAAATGCATGTAATTAAAGTCTACTGTGTTTTTCAGTCAACAGATGGCTTTTTACCCAGTGTAAAGCAAGAAAAAGTATACCTTTACCTTACCTCACATTTAAATAAGGCGAAATAATGGATGGCACTCATCTCTTTGTGGAGGTGGAAAAATATAAAGTTCTTTATGACCCGCAGGATTTCTTGTATAACGATTTAAATGCAAAAGAAAAGGCATGTGATTCGGCTGTTTTTGTACATTTTAAGGGATTAATTCACTTTAAAATGAAAATTACCCCAAAATTTACTCACCCTCAAGTCATCCTAGGTGTATATGACTTTCTTCTTTCTGATGAACACAATCGGAGTAATATTAATAAATATCCTGATGCATCCCTGCTTTATAATGGCAGTGAACGGAGGCAACAAGTTTGAAGCTCAATAAAGTTCATCCATCCATCATAAACATACTCCACACGGCTCCGGGGGGTTAATAAAGGCCTTCTGAAGGAAAGCGATGCGTTTGTGTAAGAAAAATATCCATATTTAACACGTTATAAAGTAAAATATCTAGCTTCCGCCAGACCACCTTCCGTATTCAACTGTAACTGACATCGCTTTTTTCGTAAGTTGAATACGGAAGACGTAGGACATAGCGTAAGTGTTTTGAACTGCCAGAGGCGTTACACTTTCTAGATATTTTACTTTATAACGTGTTAAAGTAATGTTGTTATCCAAACGTTTAGTAACAAAAATAATGGATAAATGTTGTGTTTGTGGTATACAGCCGTGGATCAGTTGTTCACTGCAAACGCGTCATATGTGAAAGCGCAATGAGCCTGTGCTGCTTCTGCACTGCATACGTACCGCACATGGATCATGTTTGAAACAGGTGTATGTCATATCATGCATGTAATGTGTCTGTCAACATTGTGACTCTGTAGATCTCTATCAACAGCTCTTCCAAAGAAGAAGAGAAACCCTCTTCCTTCAGATGTGAATGAAGGAAGAACCATCTTCATCAGGTGAGAATCATATAAGGAAGTTCTGTTGTTATATAGATGTTTTTTTTTAAACTAGTTAAACATATTTACCAAACTACACAGCAGTCCTGTCTATAAACAGGTTTTCATGTTTGTATTGTCATATTTTCATTTCTTTTTGGGTTCTGTCAGAAATCTGTCCTTTGACACAGATGAAGAGGGTTTGGAGGAAACTTTGTTGCAGTTTGGCGAGCTAAAATATGTACGCGTGGTGATGAACGCAGACACAGGATATTCAAAAGGTATTTTTAGTTACAAAACCCTGGCCTGTATTGAATTTAAGTACTTTATTCATAGTAATTCTCTCTCTTTACATGTCTGTTTAGGTTGTGCTTTTGCTCAGTTCAAAAGTAAAGAAGCGGCAGAAAAATGTATTGCTGCTGCTGCTCAAGATGAAAAAGAGGTGAGTTCACCGTCCTGCAGCTCTAGGGAGAGTTGCTGTTCTTAGATCTTCAACATATTATACCAGTAAACATAGGACCGTTGTGCTGATGCATATGTGTATTTCAGTTTGGTGGCATTAAGGTTGATGGCAGGAGATTGTACATTTTGCCTGCCGTAAACAGAGAAGATGCTTCAAATTTAAAGGACAAGAAAGTGAAAACTCACACGGGCACCAGGAACCTTTACCTCGCCAGAGAGGGCTGTAAGTGAAGCCAGTCACAAAATGCTGCCAGTCAACTGACCAATAACAGAGCTTTGTTTTAGTTCTCCAATAGCAGTAACGGCTCTGTTTACACCATGTATTAAAGGGTTAGTTCACCCAAAAAATAAAAAATTATCCCATAATGTACTTAAGCTGTCCTAGGTGTATATGACTTTCTTCTTTCAGCCAAACACAATTGGAGTTATATTAAAAAATATAACTCGCTGTTCCAAGCTTTATAATGGGAGTGAACGGTACCTTAGATTTTAAATCCCAAAAAAGTGCATCCATCCATCATAAGAGTAATCCATACAGCTCCAGTGGGTTAATAAAGGCCTTCTGAAGCGAAGCGATGCGTTTTTGTAAGAAAAATATCCATATATTTTATAACTTTTATAAACTGTAATCACTAGCTTCTGGTATGGTCGTACAAACTCATGCTCCTTTTCTCTTATATCGAAATCCTTTGATATTTCTCTTTAAAAATTCTTGTTTTAGACTTCTAATTCATGACCGGTGTTTTGATAACTCTGATTGTGTTTGGCTGAAAGAAAAAAGTCAAACCTAGGATGGCTTTTCATTTTTGGGTGAACTAACCCTTTAAGAAGTGTTTCTGTTAATCTGATCACAAGTGGACAACGATAAATTCAGGTGTAAACGTGGACTAAAACGTATTGAGCGTTTGAGCTTATCCACTTTCTACCACTTCTAGAGGTAGTCGAAAACGCATTGCTTTCGTTGTGTAGATACTCATGTGGTCAAATCTGTGGTTATGTGGTCGAACAGCCACAAAACCTGCCTACTGACCTAATGTGTAAACATGTTTAAAGCGTGCTAACCAGACCTAACCAGATTTAAACTTTGTCGGCTGAAGACCTAAGTTTGTGCTTGGTATGTTTTTCATCTTCAAACCAGCGTTAGGTGTGGTCTTGTGGCTATCAGAGCTGAAATGAAAGCTGCTGCTTTCTGTATGTTTTCCGTCATCTCCTTTCGCATTCATGTAAATTCCACAAGCTTATTTTGTCCATTAGATCGAAAGATCTGAAAAAGCCCAAACATTTACCCACCCATAGACCCTCCCCTTAAAGAAATCAGGACAGAAGTGGTCGAAAATGGACAAAAGAGACGGATTAAAACACCAGGTGTAAACGGGAATGTGTCTCCCTCATCTACTTGTGATCTGATCGACCAAAACATATCTTAATACCAGGTGTAAACAGTGTCAAGGACTAAAGTGCACCTGGATTAACTTGTTACCTCTTGAACTTTCTCTAGTGATTCGTCCTGGATCCAAGGCTGCAGAGGGCGTTTCAGAAACTGACATGGCCAAGAGAACAAGAGTAAGTGCAGAGAATACGTGTTTGTCATTTTTATTCGTTTTTGTTTCAAGTATTTTTTTATAAATCTTTAATAAATGTTTTTCTTTTGTAGATTTAGTAATTTTAGTATTTCAGCTTAAACACATTTTTAATAGTTTTAGTTAAAAATAACGACGCTGAATTTGATACATTCAAATCAATACTGCATTTGTTTCCCTCATATTTACAGTCACGAGTTAATATAAATAAAAAATTTAATCTGGCATTAACATGATTTTGTTTTCAGGTGGTGTCTATATTTTTTTTGTTTTTATTTATTATTTAGACATCTGATTGCATTTTCTCATAGAAAATGGGAAATGTCATTTACATTAGTAAAATGCTCAGTGGAATGTGTTACGTTGCAATAACAATTTTGCTGTCAATTAAAAATAAAAATAATAAAAGCATTGATTTCAAGATACTTTGGCAGATAAAAACAAATAAGGGATCATGCCAGGTGTAAAGGGGGCCAAATAGTATTTTTATGCATGCTTTCTGATTAACTTTTTGTGTGTTTGTATGTGTTGTCAGTTTGAGGAGCTGAAAAGGGCAAAGTTAAAGGATGTTCATGTGTATGTGTCTAAAACACGGCTGTGTGTGCATAACCTGCCTAAGAGCGTCAATCAGCCTAAATTTCGCAAGCTCTGCCTCGCCGCTGCCGGTGGTAAAGGAGTCCGCATCACTGAGGTAATGCACTCAAACACACACTTTACCTGCATACAATACTGTGTTGTTTAAAATGCTGTTAAAAACCAACTAACAGCAAACCAAAATTCAAAAGAAAGAAAGAAGTATTCTCACAGTTCTTCCTAGTAACACTAGAGGGCAGGACTATGTTATTTGGGTATGATCAGGAGGTTTCACTGTCTATTAGTAGTGATTTGACTGACTTTTCAGGAACAGTCCTCCTGAAAAGTCTTATTTAAGGGCACAATGGTTCGTGGCGCAGCTTTTGCAGGATTCAAAGCTATAACCTCTTTGTTGTCCATAGGTTTAAGGGGCTGTTTATTTACTTTTTGAGGAATGCGACACACAAAATGTCATTACAACCTGACAGATATCACTGAAATTAAAGGAGATCTATGCCAAATTCACTTTTATAAGGTGTTTGAACACAGATGTGTGTCCACAGTGTGTGTAAACACCAGCCTATAATGGTAAAAATCCACCCACTCCTTTTTTTTTTTTTTTTTTTTTTTTTTTTTTTTTTATAATTCCCATAAATCATAAACCGTCTCTCCAAATGAGCGGTTCCACATTTCCCCCTACTCTTACGTAAGGCGACTCTTGACTGGCGACGATCTGCCCTATTAGCTTAGCTCCTCCCCTGAGTGAGCTGTACGCAGTCTGCCATATTTATCTCCTCGCCAGAGCATTTAACAGAAGCATTCAAGAAATGTATTCTTATTAAAGCTACTAAGGTTATTTAATCAAGAGCAGTGAGTGATTTTCTGTTTTCCTTTTGATGTTTGGTTCATATTAACAGCATATACAGCAGTATGTAGCCTACTGTATATTACACTGCTGTCACTTTAATACACAGATCTAATATATAAATGCGATTTCTTTCCCTGCTGTTTATGTTCATAGACATAACCAACTGTCTTTGTGTTTTTGACATAACCTTTTTGTATTTGACAGTTTAAGTGCAATAAGACATGCAAGAGAAGGGGTTAAAGGGATGGTTCACCCAAAAATGAAAATTCTGTCATCATTTACTCACCCACAAGTTGTTTCAAAACTGTATGAATTTCTTTCTTCTGTTGAACACAAAATGAGATATTTTTAAGAATGTTGGTAACCAAACAGTTGATGGGCCCATTGACTTCCATAGTATTTTTTTTTGTTTGTTTACAAACTATGGAAGTCAGTGGGCCCTATCAACTGTTTGGTTACCAACATTCTTAAAAATATCATCTTTTGTGTTCAACTTGAGGGTGAGTAAACGATGAGAATTTTATTTTTTGGGCGAACTATCCCTTTAAGTCTTTCTAATTCAGTGCATTGTTAATGACTTAAATCGCCACTGACACCTCTAACAGCTAACTTACACCAGAGGTTTTTTTTTTTTTACAGAATAAGCTAATTATGGCATAACTTTTTCATATATCCAATTCCTGTTCCTGTTTTTCTCTTTCTCTGTATATATGTACCTATAGTGTCGTGTGATGTATGACAAGAAACCTATTCGGGGTCAGGTGGTCGGTCAATCTCTAGGATATGGCTTTGTGGAGTTTAAAGAGCATGAACAGGCTCTACAAGTACTACGTCACCTCAACAACAACCCAGACATCTTTGGACCTCAAAAGGTAGACCACCACAACTTTTTGTTGTCATTCAAATACCAACAAAAACCCTGATTTGGGAACCAAGAAGAAAAAATGGATATTTGATAACCTGTTTGTTGTTCTATCAAGTCGAAATATTCCTAGAAAGTAGGCCACTGCGGCGACTGTCTTAATTCCTAGAAGTATTTCAGATATGTTCAGGGTCATTGCGTTAGGGGACGATATTAGATGATGTTAGCTATAGCTTGCTGGTGTGTAAACACACATTGAGGGCCTGTTATTAAGGGCTTCAGTGCCAGGTTCACAGCAGTGGCCCTTCAGTTTTTTGCAAAGGAGGACAAAGGAACACACTCCAGAACAAATCAAACCACGTGTCTGTCTGTCAGTCTTTCCACACGTCCTATAAACACGCATTCCTCTGACGTTCAGTGGAATGTGTTTTGGTCTGTATTGAATGTAATTTCTCAAAAATAAGATGAATCGTTCTATTAACCCGTACTTGTGGCCAAGACTCATCACTGCTTCACTTAATATAAACTGGAAAAAGTTTTAGCATTGAGCAATAACTGGAAGTCCAGTGTTGACGTATGAATGTTTAAAGTAATTTCCTGTGTCATTCCCATCAGAGACCCATCGTGGAGTTCTCTCTGGAGGATGGCAAGAAGCTGAAACTGAAAGCCATTCGTCTGGAAAACATCAAGGTAAGGCTTGGTTGCATCTTAAAGAAAGATTTCCCCCAATTTGAATAAATTAATTTATTGAGTCTTTTATGTGCTTTTCCATAGAAGCGACTTAAACAAGTCAGTAGCCAAACAGAAGGGCAGCCGCAACATCCTTCAGGAAAAATGAAAGGTCCCTTGCAGAAAGGAAATGCAGCTAATGTTGATAAACAGGAGAAGGCACAAGGAAGCCAGTACTCCGGGTTTATGACCAAACCAGAGGTGGAGCACGTAGAACTGAAGGATGGCAAAAAACGGCAGAAGGTTCTGCACATGCCTTCACATAGAGGCCCAAAAATCAGGTACAACTCACTGCACATGTGAAACTAAACCAGTACTGTTTAATTAACCAAGAAAAGACCATTACGTACAATGACCCTCGCACTATTCCTCAGGAAACGAGATAAAGGGAAACAACCCATGGTGCAACCCAAGAAACCGAAGAAAGGGCCCAGCAGGAAAGATAAAAACATGTCTACTTTCATTGAGAAACGCAGCATGAACAGTAAACAGGTAAGTCAATGTGTTAAAAAGAGAATGTGTGTGTGTGTATATACAGTGGTGGTCAGAATTATTGGCACCCTTGGCAAATATGATCAAAGATGACTGTAAAAATAAATCTGCATTGTTTATCCTTTTGATCTTTTATTCATAAAATTAGCAAAAATCTAACCTTTCATTGAAGGAAAAGAATTGAAAGTGGGGGGAAAATCACATTATGAAATAAATGCTTTTCTCCAAAACACATTGGCCACAGTTATTGGCACCCTTTTATTCAATACTTTTTGCAACCTCCGTTTGCCAAGATAACAGCTCTGAGTCTTCACCTATAATGCCTGATGAGTTTGGAGAACACCTGACAAGAGATCAGAGACCATTCCTTCATGCAGAATCTCTACTGATCCTTCAGATTCCCAGCTCCATGTTGGTGCTTCTTCTCTTCAGTTCACCCCACTCATTTTCTTTAGGGTTCAGGTCAGGGGACTGGGACGGCCATGGCAGAAGCTTCATTTTGTGCTCAGTGACACACATTTTTGTGTTGGTTTTGATGTTTGTTTTGGATCATTGTCCTGATGGAAGATCCAACCACGGCCCATTATTGGATTTCTAGCAGAAGCGGTCAGGTTTTGATTTTTTTTTTTATCTGTTGGTATTTCATAGAATCCATGATACCATGTATCTGAACAAGATGTCCAGGACCTCCAGCAGAAAAATAGGCCCACAACATTAAAGATCCAGCAGTATATTTAACTGTGGGCATGGGGTACTTTTTATCCATGTGTGCACCAAACCCATCTGGTGGGTTTGCTGCCAAAAAGCTCTTTTTTAGTTTCATCTGACCATAGAAGTGAACCCTTTTAAAGTTCCAGTCGTGTCTCACAACTGAATATGCTGGAGATTGTTTCTGAACGAGAGCAGAGGATTTTTCTTGAAACCCTCCCGAACAGCTTGTGGGGATAATTTTTTTTTAGGCTTTCTGAGACTCAAGACTCAACTAATCTCTGCAATTCTCCAGCTGTGATCCTTGGAGAGTCTTTGGCCACTCAAACTTTCCTCCTCACTGCGCATTAGGACGATTTAGACACACGTCCTCTTCCAGGCAGATTTGTAACATCTTTAGTTGATTAGAACTTCTTAATTATTGCCCTGATAGTGGAAATGGGTTTTTCAATGCTTTAGCTATTTTCTTACAGCCACTTTTTATTTTGTGAAGCTCAACAATCTTTTGTTGCACATCAGAACTATATTTTTTGGTTTTACTTATTGTGATGAATGATTAAGGGAATTTGGCCTTTGTGTTTATACTCCTGTGGAACAGGAAGTCATGGCCGGACAATTTCATGTTCATGATCACCCTGGTGTGCTAAATATGAATGGGAATATACTTCAGAGATATTTTACTCATAAAAAATTCTAGGGGTGCCAATAATTGTGGCCAACATGTTTTGGAGAAAAACATTTATTTCATAATTTGTAATATTTGTTTTGTATGTAATATGGATTAATTTCTCATCCTATTTTTTGAGGAGGCACTGCCTCCCTTGCCTCCTCGGAGGAAACGCCCCTGATATATATATATAATCTCAAAAATAAACAATTATGTTATAGAATAATATTTAATAAAAAATATAAATATTATTCTTCTTAATATACTTTTTAAAATGTAATTTATATCTGTGATGGCAGTTTAGCAGCCATTATTCCAGTTTTCAGTGTCACATGATCCTTCAGTAATCATTATAATAATTATTTGGTGCTCAACAAACATTTTTCATTACATTTCAACAAAAATTAATCAGTTTTCAACATTTCGAAATGCAGTGTTGAAAACAGAATAATATATATATATATTTTTTTGAAAATCCTGATATTCTTCTATGTGTGTATGTGTGTGTATTCTATATATTAGGGGTGTAACGGTACACAGAAGTCGCAATTCGGTACGTACCTCAGTTTTGGAGTCACGGTTCAATACGAGTTTGGTACAATAGGAAAAAGCAACAAATTGCGGCATTTAAAAAATAAAACAAAAGGTATTTGGTCACAGTCAGGTACAAACCTGAAAAGCATCTTGTGTTATAGAAGTAAAAAATAATTTGAATAATGAAAAATATAACTTGTGCAGAGATTATTTTTCTTTGTGCGTGAGAGTTCATTAACATGCTGTTACAATGGTGGATGCACAAAGTTCGATATTACGCTTTTTCAAAAAATTAATGAAAGATGAGCGAGAAGGAGAAAAAGAGCTTACTTCACCTTTCCATGAGGAGACAGCGAGTGAAGCAGCACCTGAGGCTTCCCATTTCCAGGACACACATATTTCATCACTGGACTGTAGTAGTGAGACTTCAAATTATTTTGTCACATAACAGTGGAAACAACTTAAAATGCTCTTTTTCATGCTGTGGTGGTTAGCAAACAGTGTTGCATTCTGGATTGGAGTGTGGATCGCCTATACGCACCGAACCGTGACCGTTCAGGATGAATACGTGTACCGTTACAGCCTTAGTGTGTGTGTGTGTGTGTGTGTGTGTGTGTGTGTGTATATATATATATATATATATATAATATATAATATGTCATGTGAAAAAAAAAAAACCCTTTAGAATTTTATGGTTTTACATATTAGAACATAATAAAAATCATCTGGTCCTTCGCAGGTTTTAAAATTAGGCAAATACAATGTCAGATGAACAACAACAAATGACATATTACACTGTGTCATTATTTATTAAACAAAAATAAAGCCAAATGGTAAAGCCATGGGTAACAAACTAAGTACACCCTATGATTTAATTGCTTGTAGAGCCACTTTTTGCAGCATTAAGTTGAAGGAATCATTTTCTGTATGACATTATCAGTATCTTGCATCGTTCTGGGGGAATTTTGGCCCGCTCTTCTTTACAACGTTGCTTCTGTTCATTTGTGGGCATTTGTTTATGCACAGCTTTCTTAAGGTCCTGCCTCAGAATTTCAATTTGGTTGAGGTCTGGACTTTGACTGGGCCAGTGCAACACCTAGATTCTTTTCTTTTTCAGCCATTCTGGTGTAGATTCGCTGGTGTGCTTGTGATCATTGTCCTGACTCCTGTTGCATGACCCAATATTGGCCAAGCTTTAGTTGCTAGACAGATGGTCTTACATTTGACTTTAGAATGCTTTGGTATACAGAGGAGTTCATGGTCGACTCAATGACTGCAAGGTGCTCAGGTCCTGTGGCTGCAAAACAAGCTAAAAATCATTAACCCTCAGTGTGATGGACAATTGGTATGAGGTGTTTGTGCTGTTATGCTGTGTTTAGTTTTCACCTAACTTGGTGCTGTGCATTATGGCCAAACATCTCCACTTTGGTCTCCTCTGTCCAAAGGACATTGTTCCAGAAGTCTTATGGTTTCTTCAGATGCAACTCTGCAGACCTAAGCCACGCTGCCATGTTCTTTTTAGAGAGAAGCAGCTTTCTCTTGGCAACTCTTACAAACATGTCATAGTTGTCCCATATTTTTCTAATTATACTGCCAGGAACTTTAAGATTTAACATGTTAACTGAGGCCTGTAGAGTCTAAGGAGTTCGTGGGTGTTTTGCGATTTCTCTGAGCATTGTGCGGTCTGACCTTCGAGTGAATTTGCTGGGATGTCCTCTGCTGGGAAGATTGGCAACTGTCTTGAATGTTTTCCACTTGTGAATAATCTTCCTAAAAAATTGTTTGGCAATGGCCATATAACCTTTCCCAAATTGATGGCAGCAACAATTGCTTCTCTAAGATCATTGCTGATGTCTTTCCTCCTTGGCATTGTGTTAATACACACCTGAAGGCTCCAGACCAGCAAACTACCAAAACTTCTGCTTTTTTCGAGATGATCGATCACACTTGCTGATGATCAGTTAATCAAAGACATTTAATTAGCAGCGCCTGACTGCTACTTACCCTCTTAATTCATATGGAAGCAGTAAAGGTGTACTTAGTTTGTCACACATGGCTTTTCCATTTTGGCCTTGTTTTTGTTAAAGGTGCAATGTGTAAATTTTAGGAGGATCTATTGACAGAAATGCAATATAATATACATAACTGTTTTCAGTGGTGTATAAAGACCTTACATAATGAACAGTTATGTTTTTATATCCTTAGAATGAGCCATTTCTATCTACATACACTGCGGGTCCCCTCACCATTTTGCGCCGGCATGTTTCTACAGTAGCCCTAAATGGACAAACTGCTCTACAGAGTGCGTTTGACTTGCTACTCTCTGCGGTCTCAGACGACGACATGTTTGTCCTGTGTTGGCCACCGTAGCTTCTTTATATTGCAATTCGTAACCTTACCACTAGATGCTGCTAAAATTTACACACTGCACCTTTAAATAAATAATGACACAGTGTAATATGTCATGTGGTGGTGTTCATCTGAAGTTGTATTTACCTAATTTTAAGACCTGCCAAGGACCAGATGATTTTTTTTATTATGTCCTGACTCATAAAACCATAGAATTCAACCATAGAAATCCTTTCTTTTACATGACTGTATATATTAGGGCTGTCAATAGATTACATTTTTTTTTTTATCTTGATTAATCTCACACTTTTTACAAGGTAAACTTAGGAGTGTTTCCAAAAAAAGGACACTTGAAGACTCAAAAAGGACACCAAATAACCAAATGATATAAGGAGTCCATATAATTCATGAATTTATCTCTGTTATCTCTCTTTTTTTTTTTTTTTTTTTTTTTTTTTATAAACAATTCTTGTCTTTTTATCCTGTTTCAGAATGGCAGACCTGCAAAGAGAAAGTTCCAGAGCAGAGAGGATGCTCGCTTTGACAGTTTGGTGGACCAGTACAAAAAGAAACTAATGGGCAAATCAAACACTAAGACTGTAGTCAAGAAGAGCAAATGGTTCAGCTGAATATATGAGAGAAAAAGGACATGTAAAATGTTGAAAACTTTTTTTTAGAGGAGGGCTGAATTTAATACTTTGGCTCCGTTTCCAGTTTTTAAAACTGGAAGAAAAAAAAAATTCAACGTGATATTATCAGACTATTTCTGGTAAAAATATAAAAGAATTCAGAGATGGTTCCAATATCTAACAGATTATTTTTTGTTGCTTATTAGTTTGGACGTCTCTTAAACTACATGTTTATCAAGAGGGTTCCATGCCAAGTTTCATGTTTCCTGCTGGTTTTGGCACAGAGAGTTTTTTTTAAACATTACAGAGATAGAGCTTTTGTAGACTGGATGAGTCTTCAGCTGTTGTCAATATGGACTTTGCCAACATTCAGTTTAGCTGTCATTATTTAACTGCTCTCCTCAAACTTTGAAAACAGGTGTACATGATGACATTAAAGCCAGCAGGCAATTCCTGCCATCCCTTGTTTATGTAAGTTATGTAATGGTTTTTTAACAATGTCTAAAAAAATAAATTTGCTTGTGGTTTTATTGCTTTATAAAAATTAAATGAATCCAGTATTTGTGGTTGATTTAATGACTAAAATGTCTAGAGCAGGTTTGCTTGTGGCCAGTAGACAATATGATCTCAGCAAATAAGATGAGCACAAAATTGCGAAATTGAACACTTATTTGATGCATTTAAAATGCACCAAAAATATTTTCCATTGAACAAACAAATCTATAGATTTTTGACATTACAAAAGGGGGCCAGCCAAATGGACATGATATTTGACTGATAATGTCAAAATGCTTGTGTTGATTTAAACAAACTTGCAGGTATTTATATGTTGTACGATCAAAAAATGCCTGCTGTTGACAGTTATATAAAAAAACCATTCCAATGCTGCATTTTGGGTTTCATTGGAAAACATGAACCAAAAAAAAAAAGTCACTACATGAGCCGTCTCATGTAGATAAAAGAACTTCTAATATGTAGTCACACCATACATAAACTGCATTAGCATAAACAGAACTACAACATATAACAAAAGTATACAATAAATTTATTTTATTGGTTTATGTTTATGGAAAAATGCATCATTACACAAAATACAAAACTATTTACAATCACAGGATATTTAAAGTGCATAGATTCACACTGTGTAGGAAAATATATATTTATATATATATTTTGGTGTGTGTCCTACATTGCTGGTGTTGCAGCAAGAAGTGGGAACATAATTCCAGCTTCCCAGCAGAGTCTGACCTCGCTTCTTCTGGTAAACATAGTGACATCATTGAGCAAGCGCAGCAAGTGCTGATGTCATCCTGCAAACAGCATGAAGTATGACATGGCAATGTGTGCAGGTATCAGATTGCTAGTGTTTGTTTACATCGTAAGGACAGATTGATTGGCGCACCATGATGTCGCAAGCAACGTTTCTGGCTTTCTGTTTAATAGCGGAATAATTTTTAAATCTGTTTGTAGATTAAAATGTGCCAAAAAATGCTGCTTTGGTCTATAAATATACAGGGTTTTAAATAAATATAATAAATAGTATACCATAATGCTATAATAGTGGCAGATTAGCAGCTCTTCAACTGGTCAAGATTAACTATCAGCTTTTGCATGAACTGTTTGAGTCTGTCTAAAGCCATGTACCCAAAAGTAATGTGGTGGGTGGCGTTCTTCTCTATGAAAGTGTCCAGTGACTTCCCATTGGCTGGCTCCTTTGGTGTGCAACGCATAAATGTCATCCTATCTTTAAAGTATTCCAAAAGGGTGGACACATCACTGTGTAACTGGCTCACATGCCCCTTGGGCAGTGTTTGAAGAATCTTCTGGAAGGTAGTTAGGGTGTCCACGATGGACCCAAGCCCTTGGATAGGTTTATCAGCAGGAACCTCGGGATAAAGCTCTGAATCCCCAATGAGGATCTTTGGAGACAGTTTTAGCTGTGAGAGAAGACACAAATGAGCATGACTAGATCTTAATGAGGTTCACCTGTGTTAACCTTTAACAAAACAGAAGCCATGCAACTAGTTCACAGAGTTCTAACCCATTACCTTCTCATTGTGTTCCTTAATTCTGTGGACGATGGTGTCTGCCTGCAGTTTAACAAAGTTTTTAAGGTTATCCTGATGAACAGGGATCGAACGGCCATCAATCATACCAAGAATGCTCAAAAAGCAGGTGTAGAGAAGAACTGGAAAATACATGGTTCCTGTATATGGAGGTCTTTATCTTGGCAATAGTGCAATACCTGCTGAAATAAAATAAACATTATTCTGAATGTCTACTAAAAATCTTTTAAATGTAACTGTTTATCAAGGCTGAATTTATTTGATTAGAAATACAGTTAATTTATTCCTGTTATGGCAAAGCTGAATCTTCAGAAATCATTCCATATGCTGATTTGGTGCTCAAAAAAACTAACTGGCCCCTACTGAAAGAAAGTGCAATTTAGACTATATCTGCATTCCTGAGTGCAATTTATTTGCGAAAAGCTACATTCTTCCATATTCACATTCTCCCAAACTGCATTAAGAAATCACTTGTAGTAAATTCAATTAACAAAGGGTATTTTCTATCGAAAAACTGTAAATCACTGAAGCTCTGTCTAATCATTGCACAATCTTGCAATCCAGGCTTGATATTACACACATATATATACAGTTGATTGTACATGGCATTTAATCTCCGATATCAGATCCTCTAAAGTCATACTGCTCATTCAAATTAAGAACAGTTTGTCCAACAAAATACATTTAAAAGAGGGTTCCTTGCACATGGAAATACATCTAAGAGAACTCTAATGTGATGTTGCCTGTAGTCTTCACAATGAGCATGTCAGTGAACCCCAGGCCTCTCCAGTCTGCAACATCAAGCAATTAAAAGTTCTGCTATGTTCAATCTCACTTCTAAATGAACAAAACGACAGCCTCTGTGCCTACATTTGGATTTCAATATCTGGTAAATTCCCCAAAGAACATGTTGCCCTTGTATAAACAATGATTGCTTCATTCCAAAAGCACTCTAATCTTTTTTTATTCCCTGTGTTGAATGTAAAACTTAGTTTCTCCATAATATAAATAATAAAAATAACCTTTTAAAAGGCTATAAAAATTAGATGACAAAATCACACATTATTAGCGAGAATGCCAATGCTCAGAGCTGCAGATAGTGTGAGAGTAGTGATGAGTAGAGAGAGAGCGAGCGAAGGGGACTTACCTTTGAGATGTGAGGATTGTATGATACCCAGGCTCCATGAGTGGTCAGGCTTATATAGCTGATAGCTGTTGACTCATGTGTGAATCACCTCAGCCATTCCTTCCCTGATTCTCCCAGTGCAGAACAGCATGAGGGGGGACACAACACAAACACCATCTCACACACACACACACACACACGTACTACAAATATTTGTCATTGTAATACATCCCACCACAGTCACCATGTGATCGGTGTTACAATTCACTATGGATTTGTAGCTTTTAAAACAAGAAGCTAGTCTTACAGCAGCATTGTCCCCAAGGGATGAACTTTGTTGAGGAACTTGCCAAACTAAGTAAAAAAAATTCACACCCACTTATTGACCAGATCCTGATCAATTACTGTGGGTGTCAGGATGCACAGAGCATCGAGTAATATTTGTAATTTGAATAGTTTAATCAATTAAATAAAAAGCAAATATTTTCTTCTTAGCATGAATTTCCTGCTGGTTTTATGCCAGCTAGTGGTATTTTGCTAGATGCTAAAAAGCACTCTAAAGCATTCTAAAGCTAGTTGACCAAGAAAATTGTACTGGTTAAGTTAGTTACGAATCTTGTAGGGGGATACCTGGTTTAAATACATTTCCCCCTTATTTTTTTTTTATTTTTTTTTTCTTGGAATCAAATGTTTGTAATGATTCAAATTGGTTTGGTTTAAAGTTTAAAACTCTTAAATGAAGATGTTTTTTCTTGTCAATTGAGAAAACACTCCCAAAAAGCAATCTGCTGGACATTTGAGCGGTTATTTCATTTTGCTAGCTATGGCATGGCAGAGATTTTTGTCCACAGCATTGCTCAAAAATGTTCTACAGACCCTCCAGCTATTTCAGATGGACACCCAGGTCTCTTTTTATTCTTTATTATTTTTTATTTTTTAAATGCTGTTTCTCCTCTAAAGGACTGTACCTACCTTGTTGTTCACAGTGCTGCTGTTGTCTAGCACAGTGTTTTTCAACCATGTTCCTTAGCAGCTCAACATTTTGGATTCTGTTGTTTGATATTCTGATATTTTACAGATAATTCATGCTTAAATGGATAGTTCACCCAAAAAATGAAAATTCTGTCATCATTTACTCACCCTCAAGTAGTTCCAAACCTGTATGAATTTCTTTCTTCTGTTGAACACAAAGGAAGATATTTGGAAGAATGTCAGTAACCAAACAGATCTCGCCCCCCATTTACTACCATAGTAGGAAATTTAAATACTATGGTAGTCAATGGGGGACAAGATCTGTTTGGTTACTTGTTTGGTTACAAGCAGTTCCAAACCTGTATGAATTTTTTCTTCAGTTGAACAAAAAAAGGAAGATATTTAGAAGAACGTCAGTAACCAAACAGATCTCGCCCCCCTATTTATTACCATAGTAGGAAATATAAATACTATGGTAGTCAATGGGGGGTGAGTAAATGATGACAGAATTTTCATTTTTGGGTGAACTATCCCTTTAATGTAGATTCAGTAGATTCAGACGTGCCAAAAAACGGAAACTTCTGAAAGATGCAGTGTTAGTTCCTACAGGAACAGTGTTTAGAAACATTGATCTATAGTATTGAGCAGTCAGGTGTTGGTGTTGTGAGTCACAGGACGGCCCAACTGTGGGTGGTCAGGTTGCTGTAATGGACAGATCTTGTGGTCTCTCCAGCAAGAGAGTTCACAGAGCCCCCATGCTGAACACGCTGTGACTGAGCTTTGGAGCAGTTTGGATACTACATGCAATAAAAATTTTAATTGGATAATATGCATCAAAAGTAATAGAAGTATTTATGATGTTTTGCTTCAAACTTATTTAATCTCTCATCAGATTTTTGAAATCTGATCTATCAAATGAACAATATAAGTACAGAAAATGTTATTGACAGTCAGGGTCAACAACTATGCTGTCATTTTTGTTCGATGTCGAACAGCTGGAAAGGAGAATATGTGGCAAAAAAAATCTAAATATTGCTGTTTGAAATAAACAAAATCATTCTATCATTACATTTTCTTCAGAAATGTGTTACCTGGATGGATTCCCATAACTGAAGCTGTGAGTAACTTTCTCTTTCCACAGAAAAAAAAAAAAAAAAATGGGAGGAAGATGCAAATATTAAGTATATGAGTGGAAAATTGCTGGAATGTGAATGTACCGCTGGGAAATGTCCTCAGTATGTATTATTCAACGCTACATCCATCAGCACACGATAAATCACTGGAGGTTCAGCCAAAATGTACAGCATGTGTTAGCATTTCAGACTCTCTTTTAGCATTAGCATTACATTCCAGAAGTTGCACCACATCTGTTCTGTGTTGCATTAATTATATTAAACCGGTCTCCTGGTTTCCGCCATTCGCAATATTCTTCACGCACAGCCAAAATTACGGGAATCCAGCGAACAAGACCACAGAGGAAATGTGTCTGTTCCTGTAGTGTGTGCTATTTTTGTAGTTTTGGGGGTATGCGTATGTGTTTCTATTCCTGGAGCTGGAGTTTTCTCTAGGTCTCCAGAGACTGATAGTGAGAGGAACACAGACTGTTCAGGAATGCAACCATTTTTCCTTGTGTCATTCAAACTTTACACACAAAACATTATTGTATATGTTTACATGCTGATTCAGCAGACAATGTGAAGCAGGAAGAAGAGTTCCTTACATGTAGTTCTATACCTTACCATGGTACGGTCAAGGTAATACTATGGTAACAAATGATTACCATATTTATAAACTATAGTATTTTTTATTGTATTCTAAGATGCTATGGTAGTATCTCAGTATATCACAGTATACAGTATCTCACAGAAGTGAGTACACCCCTCACATTTTTGTGAATATTTTATTATATCTTTTCATGTGACAACACTGAAGAAATGACACTTTGCTACAATGTAAAGTAGTGAGTGTACAGCTTGTATAACAGTGTAAATTTGCTGTCCCCTCAAAATAACTCAACACACAGCCATTAATGTCTAAACCGCTGGCCACAAAAGTGAGTACACCCCTAAGTAAAAATGTCCAAATTGGGCCCAATTAGCCATTTTCTCTCCCCGGTGTCATGTGACTCGTCACTCTCTCATACTGGTCACTGGAAGTTCAACATGGCACCTCATGGCAAAGAACTCTCTGAGGATCTGAAAAAAAGAATTGTTGCTCTACATAAAGATGGCGTAGGCTATAAGAAGATTGCCAAGACCCTGAAACTGAGCTGCAGCACGGTGGCCAAGACCATACAGCGGTTTAACAGGACAGGTTCCAGTCAGAACAGGCCTCGCCATGGTCGACCAAAGAAGTTGAGTGCACGTGCTCAGCGTCATATCCAGAGGTTGTGTTTGGGAAATAGACGTATGAGTGCTGCCAGCATTGCTGCAGAGGTTGAAGGGGTGGGGGGTCAGCCTGTCAGTGCTCAGACCTTAAAGATAATGCACAAGAAAGCCTGCAAACAGTTTGCTGAAGACAAGCAGACTAAGGACATGGATTACTGGAACCATGTCCTGTGGTCTGAAGAGACCAAGATAAACTTATTCGGTTCAGATGGTGTCAAGCGTGTGTGGCGGCAACCAGGTGAGGAGTACAAAGACAAGTGTGTCTTGCCTACAGTCAAGCATGGTGGTGGGAGTGTCATGGTCTGGGGCTGCATGAGTGCTGCCGGCACTGGGGAGCTACAGTTCATTGAGGGAACCATGAATGCCAACATGTACTGTGACATACTGAAGCAGAGCATGATCCCCTCCCTTCGGAGACTGGGCCGCAGGGCAGTATTCCAACATGATAACGACCCCAAACACACCTCTAAGATGACCACTGCCTTGCTAAAGAAGCTGAGGGTACCTAAACCCTATTGAGCATCTGTGGGGCATCCTCAAATGGAAGGTGGAGGAGCGCAAGGTCTCTAACATCCACCAGCTCTGTGATGTCGTCATGGAGGAGTGGAAGAGGACTCCAGTGGCAACCTGTGAAGCTCTGGTGAACTCCATGCCCAAGAGGGTTAAGGCAGTGCTGGAAAATAATGGTGGCCACACAAAATATTGACACTTTGGGCCCAATTTGGACATTTTCACTTAGGGGTGTACTCACTTTTGTGGCCAGCGGTTTAGACATTAATGGCTGTGTGTTGAGTTATTTTGAGGGGACAGCAAATTTACACTGTTATACAAGCTGTACACTCACTTTACATTGTAGCAAAGTGTCATTTCTTCAGTGTTGTCACATGAAAAGATATAATAAAATATTTACAAAAATGTGAGGGGTGTACTCACTTCTGTGAGATACTGTATATAAGCTACTAAGATTAACAATTAAAAATACTGTATTTGTGAAACTTTAGACTCAACCTGAAAACAATGCAATGCTGTGTGAAATAATGTGAAAAACAAACACATTTGGATTTGTATTACTTTTATAAAACAGGCACTAATATTTTGATATTCACGATGAAGACATTAAGAATTTTATAACAGAACAGAAGAAAAAATATAACAGAACAGCCCCTGCAATAATGACACATCCAAAATATGAACACGATTCTGTGTTGGTATCATGATAGTTTAACCAGAATAGTATCGCTGGACATGATTAAGGTATCGTGACAACCCTATTCCAAGATACTTGAAAGAATAAAATTGTACCCCTATGGTCCAAAAACAGTTTTTATTGTTAGCCTCTATGTAAATATAAAAATACAGAAATTGAAAGCACTCAATTCTGTTAGGATTCACAGAGAACATCTCTGTACCAATATTTAAATTAGGTTATATTGAAGCATGCCAGTTGCAGAAGCGCGGTACAGCTGTGCAAACGAAAACAATTTTCAGCCTCCTACACACAAAAAACTTTCTTCTGAATCAACACACTGAATTGATTAGAACTGTTCCAATCAGTTCAGTGTGTATAATATTTTATTAACGATTGTCCTATTCTAATCAATTCAGTGTGTCCAAGCACCAGCTAAAAATTCCAGAGACAATTTGGCTTTGAGTTCAGGTCTAGTGTTGATTCTGGAGAAGATATTTTTTGGATTGGTCAAGCATTTCTCAGAACTGCTCACGAGATATCCATAAAGTTGAGTTACAAGAAAGAGAGAGAGTGCAGAAAGTGTGACAAAGGAAAAACAAAGTTGAGCCATGAGACCTATTACATAGGCCAGGGAATGGGCAATGATTTCTGTGCTCTGCATCATTGCCGAGCTCTACTCTGTCTTTTTACGTCACACAGGGCAGGAAATTATGTGTTTTAGTCACCTTTTCACTCTACCATGAACATAAGTCATAGTATTGCAAAGTAATTGCTTTGTAGAACAAACAATAATCCACAAAGTGACCCATGATGAAGAATCATTGGCTGATCCTTGCTTTTACAGTAAGCAGTAGTCATTTCAAAGACGTTTCTATCCAGAGTGACTGTTCTACATCATGAATAATCTTTGTGCAACGATTCTGAAAAAATAAAAGTGAAACATAAACCATGAGTTAATCCAAAGCATAAAACACAAAATAAACATGAACTAGAAACTTAACTAGAAACCATAATCCTGGAACATGGAACAGCATACAAACTTCAACACATGACAAAGTAACATGGCAAACATGAGGGCTTAAATACACAAAAGGGCTTTTCATATTTGAAATGGTTAACCCTGGGTCATTCTAAACCCTGGGTAAACGGAATCCTGGGTTATCATGCTTCACGTTTCACAATGCTCATAATTTACCCGGGGTTAACAATTAATCCTGGTTATTCATAAGCTGACATTTCACATTGTACATTCCTAAACCCGGGGTTAACGTTCTTATTTGCATATTTGCAGTGTCATTGTCATTGATTGGGTAAAGGCAACACGCGACCTGTTTACATAGCTCTAGCACTGCATCGTTTCACATTGTACAAGTTTGACACTGCAATGCGGGGTTAACCCTCTGAAGCAGGGTTTCATAACCCCGGGTAAAAACCGGTGCTAACCCCGCTTCTAAATTACAAGTGTGAACCATTTCTTTACCCGGGGTTACAAGCGGTGTTTAGAACGACAATAACCCAGGGTTAAGCGCAGTGTGATAAGTCCTAAAGACTAATGACAACAAGGAACACCTGTGAACAATCAAACAATGAACCAATCAGAATGTGATACATAAACAGGGGAAGCACAAGACATGATCACATGGCAAGGGAAACACATGACAAACAGGAAATATGACTATCAAGTCAAGTCAAGTCACCTTTATTTATATAGCGCTTTTTACAATGCAGATTGTATCAAAGCAGCTTTACAGTGATAACTGGTATATACTTTTGGCTGCACAGCAGCTCTTAAAGGGTTAGTTCACCCAAAAATGAAAATAATGTCATTTATTACTCACCCTCATGTCGTTCCACACCTGTAAGACCTTCGTTAATCTTCGGAATGCAAATTAAGATATTTTTGTTGAAATCCGATGGCTCAGTGAGGCCTGCATAGCCAGCAATGACATTTCCTCTCTCAAGATCCATTAATGTACTAAAAACATATTTAAATCAGTTCATGTGAGTACAGTGGTTCAATATTAATATTATAAAGCAACGAGAATATTTTTGGTGCGCCAAAAAAACTAAATAACGACTTATATAGTGATGGCCGATTTCAAAACACTGCTTCATGAAGCTTCGGAGCGTTATGAATCAGCGTGTCGAATCAGCGTGTCGAATCAGCGTGTCGAATCAGTGGTTCGGAGTGCCAAAGTCACGTGATTTCAGCAGTTTGGCGGTTTGACATGCGATCCGAATCATGATTCGACACGCTGATTCATAACGCTCCGAAGCTTCATGAAGCTTCATCATCCAGCTCAGTTCAGTTCGCATACAATGGTGTCAATGCAGGCAGATCAAAACATTGTTGAATATCAAATGTCAAGTGTCCCCAACTAAGCAAGCCAAAGGCGACGGCGGCAAGGAACCCAAACTCCAAAAGGTGACATCAGGTGGCAAACAGGTGTTAAAATGGAGAAAAAACCTCGGGAGAAACCAGGCTCAGTCGGGGGGCCAGTTCTCCTCTGGCCAACAGTGAACAGTACATGATTATGATTCAGGCAGCTTTCATAAGTCTGATTGGGATCGCAACAGTCAAAGTAGTTATTCCAGTTCCATCTAGTTGAAGATCGTATTCATCACGCCGGTATGGACAGTTTGTTGAGTCATTGACTGTGAGAATTACACAATAAAAGACACGAAAACATAAAAGTGAACCAAAACACAAAACAGACATGTACTTTGGTACATGAAAGAGGTATATTCTTAAAAGGTTAGTTCACCCAAAAATGAAATTTCTGTCATTAAGTACTCACCCTCATGTTGTTCCAAACCCATAAGACCTTCATCTTCGGAAGATATTTTTGATGAAATCCGGGGGTTTCTAAACCACACATAGGCATAGGCTTTTGAGGTCCAGAAAGGTAGTAAAAACATACTTAAAATAGTCCACGTGAATACAGTGGTTCAACCTTAATGTTATGAAGTGACAAGAATAGTTTTTGTGTGCAAAAACAAAACAAAAATAACGACTTTATTCAACAAATTTTTCTCTTCTGTGTCAGTCTCCTACACTGTTGACGTAGTGAACTCAGTGCAGGCTTCCATGTTCTGCATCAGAACGCCGACTCATTATTGGCTGGCTCCTGTGTCAGTGTCACATGCATGCATCGTGTTGCTCACGTGTACAGCATCAGCCAATACTGAGCCGGCATTCGGACCTAAACACGGAAGCGCTGCACTGTGTTCACTACGTCAACAGCGTAGGAGACTGACAGAAAAGAGAAAAATGTTTTGAATAAAGTCGTTATTTTTGTTGTTTTTGCGCACAAAAAGTATTCCCGTTGCTTCATAACATTAAGGTTGAACCACTGTAGTCACATTGACTATTTTAACGATGTCTTTAATGCCTTTCTGGACCTCAAAAGGTGCAAATGACGTTGCTGCCTATGTGTGATTTAGAAACCCTCAGATTTCATCAAAAATATCTTAATTTGTGTTCCGAAGATGAACGAAGGTCTTATGGGTTTGGGACGACATGAGGGTGAGTACTTAATGACAGAAATTTCATTTTTGGGTGAACCAACCCCTTAACAAGTATTTAGTCTTGTTTTTTAGTTAATTAAAAAAGGTACACTATGTAACTTTTAAACAAAACTGCATGCATTTTTTGGACGAACATTGTTTTGGTTGTGGTTTGGCTCTGCATGACTGTGTGGATGAATATGGTTATGGTTAAAACATTCACTACTAGGCTTAAGAGATATAACCAGTTTAGATGGAAAGGACTAACTGAAGCTGACTAACTGAAGACGTTACTGTATCTATAAACATTAATAGACACGATACTTCCTTGAAAAGAAATTCCAGCACAGCGCTACAACAACCATAATGAAATGACCCTTCACAATAGATAATGCCTTACAATGAACTTTAAATAGCTTCATATGGCACCTGTTGAGTAATAAAAACGCTTTTACATTTCAAATCCCTCAGTTTGGGCAATCTCCGGAAAGCCAAGTTAATGTTGATTCTCATTTTATTGTTAGCTCTGTCGCATTCAAATTTGCCAGCAGATTCTCCTCTGTTCTGTCTGTTTAAAAAAACAAAAAAACAAAAACAAAAAACAGGTGCTTCCCCGGAGGCTCAAGATCCATGTCAACCTTTCGCGCTCATTGTGACAACTAACATATGCCACTCCCACACCATACGCCATACAGTAGCCGGATCAACTTTTCTCCATTTACGGATATGATGAGACACTCGAGCAAGTGAAGTATGTATTCAATTTCCTGCAAAAACCATCCCGGTCAGGTCTAAAATATATAAACACTTACAGATGTTACAGATTAAGATTAAGAGAATTAACACATTAACAAAAAAACAAAAACAAAAAACAGGTGCTTCCCCGGAGGCTCAAGATCCATGTCAACCTTTCTCGCTCATTGTGACAACTAACATATGCCACTCCCACACCATTTGCCATACAGTAGCCGGATCAACTTTTCTCCATTTACGGATATGATGAGACACTCGAGCAAGTGAAGTATGTATGCAATTTCCTGCAAAAACCATCCCGGTCAGGTCTAAAATATATAAACACTTACAGATGTTACAGATTAAGAGAATTAACACATTTGTACTTTGTCTTACTGCACTGGCAGACTTATGTAAAGTTGCTTCTCAAGTAAATTTATGTGGGATTTTTAGATATTCTACTAATAAACAAGATAAAAAAAAGACTCAAAAACTGATATGAAACAATTTAAATGTATGAATTTAGGAGATCATCCAAAGAAACTTTGGTTAGGTTAGGAGCAATATGACACAGAGCCAACAATATTCATAATGTACAATGCCTGATTTATTAGAAAGCTAGACTACGAAACTATATATATGGTCAATGACATGACGGGTCATTTTTTTTTTGTCCAGAGGTCTTAATAATAATAAAAAACAAAGATATGACATCCAAAGTATGTAAGGTAGTACAACTAGATCTCTTTTATTGAATCCAAAAGATTTAAAATTTATTTTTGCTACATATAAATGTATTTTAAAGATTCTGAAGTGTCAAAAGGTCATTCGGTTTAACCGTCCAAAGGCCAATAAAGCCATTTCATTTGTGATTAAAATATCTTAAAATGTAAAAAATGTATATATATATATATTTATATATATTTTTTTTATTCTTTTTTTGATATTCATATATCAACATAGTGCAAAATGGTATTAAAATTATGTGTAGAAGTCGTTGATTTGTTATGAGAAAGAATGTCCGGAAAAATGAATTTCATTGATGTCATTCAGAGTAACCAATATAAAGAGACCATTTTGGATCAAGTCATGCGGTCAGTATCATGTGACAGGATGTGACATCATTCAGACACCTGCAAAGGACCACATGGTCGTGAAGCAAAGTAACTAACTCTCTTTTAACTATTTGAAAAATTCATGTTTTCATATCAGGTCATTCGGTACAACCGCTATAAAACATGGAAAATGTTGTAATATTTTAAAAACTTGTACTAAATATAAAATGCTTAATTGTCCTTTTGTTTGGTAGCTAGCAAGCTAACTAGCTAGCTAGCTAGATATCAGCCTGTTAGCATTGTTCGAAAATATCATCATTTGGCATAACCAAAAGTGTCATTCGGTAAAACCGAATGACTTTTTTGGTGACAAATTTTGTCCATCTTGTAAAAAATGACAAAAGCTGTGTTAACTGATTATACAAACCACATTATCTCTTTGTTAACACTTAATAAAACTTCAAAATTAATTATATTTCCATTATGTTTTTTTATGTGTTTTACACTTTTAAAAACCTTATTCGTCAATGACCCATATAACTACTGTTATACAGTGCTTTTTGTGTAGTTGGTTTTGTGTAGTTATGGCATTTATTGTCAGAGGTCATCTGGATCATGCTAACCAAACCCTGACCCCTTGGGAATACATCAGCTTTTATGTTGCTTGTCTAGGCCACTGAATGACAGTGGACAATGAATGAAGTCTTAGTCAGTGTTATAAAGACGTGCAAGACAGGGTTCCAGTAACCACAATCATTATTCCAGTTGAGCCATGTGAGCATTTCATAATCACTAACATCACTCAGAATGTTTATACTATTTCTTTAACAATGTCATAAACATTTTTACCAAATTTGGCATCATGCTAATTTTTTTAGTGATTAAATAATTAGACTAAAATCACATTTTTATGAAATTAAACTGGTCAGAACTGTCTAGTTTTTATATGTATTTTTTTTTTTTCTCTTACGGTCAACATTTCACAACAGTTTAGATAAAGTCTGAATTTTCTGTAAACCGGTTTAAGCTTATAACTACATGTTTAGCTGCTTCTGGTTTTGTCTAATCCAAATGGTTTTTCAATTATAAGGTAAACAAGGTCAAAATGATACCATACTGACGTTGTATTTTACTACTAATGTTAAACACATGTTGAGTCAGTGCCAGTTCTCGTCACGTAGTTAGCTTAAATCGGTTTACAGGAAATTCTTTATAACTGTTGTGAAATGTTGACCATAAGAGAAAAGAACAACAACATAAAAACTAGACAGTTCTGACTAGTTTAATTTCATAACTCCTTTACCCCTTTTATCAATGAGTTTGAAGCATAAGCTTTCTACTAAATGAAACAGATTTTTTTTTATTTAATTCACTTACACAGACATACACACAGAAGCACTAGAGTACTGTTTCAAAAAGCTGCATGACACAGTGTAGTCTATTATTCAAAATAAGACGGGGACAAGGTTTTGATTACTACAGATCAAGGACAACAGCACCACCATGTGGCTGATTTTGTCATGACATAAAGAGGCTTGCTCAGAGGCAACAGTTAGTTTTGATGTTTGAGATGTACATTCACATAAGTATACATACAAGTGTCTCATATGACAAACAAACAAACAAACTTAAATCTTAAATTAACTGTTTTAAATTAGCAGTATTCAACTGTTAGTAACAATCAGGCTATTTTTGGAGTTAGGAAATCATCTTAAGAAGTTAACTTTGTCCTTTATCCTCCTATAGATGCCATAACATTATGGTTTATTACATTATGTTTATATTATGTATTTAAATGTCCAGAGTAGAGACAAAAACAAGTGTCATAAAGAGCAAACCCTTAGTCCTGTGAGAAAGTAGACTCGAAATCCCATCCTCAGCTGTCAGGACCCCCCACAGATACTTTTTGGGGTAAGGGCTTCCTGACTAGTGACTTATGGAACAGCAAGCCCAGACCGCAAAAAGACCCGTGAAGGACAGGTGAGAGAGACAGAGAGGAAGAGAGGGAAAGAAGCAGGCAACAGATGTGTGCTGTAAATCTTCAGTTAATCTGAAACACATTAAGCACAAACCTAGTTAGTACAGTGTTTTCTCTCTCTATACATTATAATACATCTTTAAAAAATACTTTACAATCAGACTCCTAGAATAAAAACCAGCCATGAGCACCTAGTCAAAACGCATGAATCTCAAATGTTTACACAATGTCATTCTTGCAAAACAGATCACTGCTAGATTCATAAGTTTGTTATAAATAAATATTTACATTGACATGTATTACCTTTTGACTTCATATTTTGACAAACGTGGAATTAGTATACAGCCTGTGTCAAACTATGGTTGTTAGATAACGTAGTGTAGTCAAATAAACTAGTGCTGTGTGTTAGTAAATGTGGTGAATGCAGCATCCGAGTCAAAGCACATATGAATTTAATGACAAGTTACAACAGGTAACAATTTACAATAAGGTCTCATTATTTAATGCATTAACTAAGATTGAGCAATAGCTACATTTGTTACAGAAAGTATTATTTTCTGTTAATGTTAGTTAAGAAATACAACTGATCATTGTTAGTTTTATCTCAGGTCCATTAAATAAGTTATTTTGATTTTAGTAATGTTATTAAACAGTAACTAAGAAATTAACATTAACTAAGAATAATTAATGCTTTATAAGTATTTTTCATTGTCAGTTTGGTAATAATGAATTAACATGTTAACTAATGAAGCCGTATGTCTCAAAGTTTTACTGAACAATAACAAATAGCCTAATCAGAACATTTCTAATCATTAGGGCATGTTGTAGTTCAGATTAAAATATAAAAATGTTTAAATTTGAAAATAAATAGCCTATTAAGTCTTTAAGTATTAAGTATTTGGTGCTGTGATGAACAACACTGAGATTACAAAAAAATGAATGGCTATTTGAAGCATTTTAAAAACTTCACTAGCGCGGTTGCTTTGTTTGCGGGGTTTCCGGGGTAACCGCTGCATTCTGCTGTTCCATCAGCGCCCTCTGCTGTCAGAGAGTGAACGTGCACTCTCATTCAGCGCGTCTCCTTCACTCGTTCCGCCATGTGCTTCTCATGCACGTTGGGCTTGTTTACATCTGAGCGCGTGTCCCTTTGACGCAGAATACAGCGGTGTTGTGCATTTTATACGGTTGATGGGGAAATTATTCTTAAATGCATTATAAAAAAAATAATAATTGGTAATAAATTATTATTTACGGTATTTTGAAGTGCCCACGATAACAATATCGTGCATATTCGTTATCGTGATATATCGCATTACCGAATATCGGCACATGTCTAGTTAGGAACAGGTTTGGTGGTATAGTGGGTAGGTTTAAGGGTGTGTTAAGAGGTAGGGAAAGGGCCAACAGTGTAATTATAGATGTAATTACAGAAATTAATTACAGCTGTAATTACATGCAGGTATTTTTTAAAATATAAGTACAATGTAAAAACATTTATGTACACTATAAGTGAAGATATATTAAGTGGGACAATGTGTGCAATAATTCCACCAAACTAAGCAGGTCTATGTCAATGGAAGAATGTGCAGTGTTGGTGTGTAATAGAGAGAAAATCATAATTGGATGGATGCTTATGAAAAGTGGTTTGTACTTTGCTAATCAAGAACATGGTTTAACACCACACTAAAAAAAAAAAAAAAACACTGACAATATTCTTGCTGGTTCTTAGAGGTACACTGGTTTGACTTAAAAAAGTAAGTTACCTGGTTGCCTTAAAATTTTGAGTTCACTGAAATTAAAAATTTGATATAATACAATGAAGGCGATTGGTTTAATCAACAGAAACTCGAAATGTTATCTGAACCACATTAATTATTTAAGATGATTTGACAAAAGAAAAAATGTTGTGATAACAAATCATGAAAATATTTTTTTACAGTGTATTTATGAAGGAGGTTCAAAAATGTAATCTCTATTGTAAGTAAATTAAAAACAACAGGCCGTTGTGATTCTAAACCTGTTTCTGACAAGATTAAAATACAAAAAGTAGTTATTTACCATTTAAACAGAACACACACCGTGTGAATGATGGGCTTTTCCAAATGATTCACTGATATTTACTGTAATGAATCAGAAAAATTTGTACCTGATCACTGACTGTAATAAAGGAATAACAACACAACCTGTTTAGGCCGATCAAATTGTTCACCCTTCCATTACATGCAATTTTCAATTTACATTTTCTACAGTTATCCTTTAGGTTACTAGCATATGTAAATCATGTACGTCTAATTTATGTTAAAGCTTATGACTTTTCTGTGACTGTCTTTGTTGTTTCTTTCTGTAATCACTGTATGGACCAATAAATGGACCAAACCATAGCTGACCCCCAAAATTAGCATCTTTTTATTATAGTTCTTGCTGTCTCTATTCCTTTCACCATTTATTAACAGTGTTACTCCAGAATAATGAGAAATTGCAATGCTACATTAGAATATAGTATAATGGAATGCAGTGTTTATATACATTTACAGTACATACATTCATTTCTTTTCAGCTGTTTTATAGCCAACACAGATATTTTACAAACACACTATCTCCATTTTCCAGCATTAAAATTTCTATTCGGAAAGCTTCCAAATTCAAAACTGAGTCTTCAAATAGTAATGACCCTTAGGAATAACTAACAGAAGCTCAGAGGTACTAATTTAAGACATCTATGACTTACACTAGTAAACACTGAGACAGATCTGGCTTTACTAGCCATACTGTATGAACAGCCGTGATCAAATATAGAGACATAGAGAGAGAGGAAAAAGAGAAGCTTCATTTATTTCATATGATGGTCACAATAAATGGTGATGTAGATTCAGTAGTGTATGTGAAAGATGGGCATTTGTTGACTTGTAGAGCATCCAAAGATATCTTCTCCATTTGAAGCATATCTTTTCTTTAAAAATGAGATTTTTAAAAAAATGCCTAATAATAAATATGAAAATAAAACAGGTTGTTAGCTGATTTTACAGGAGTGGTGTACACTAACAGAGGTATGTGATTCTAGTTCTGCTGAGAAATACTACTAGATCAGGCCTTAATAGTTATGTAGTAGAAGCTACGATTTGATGTTTCGAAAATCATTTTGTCCATTTGCATCAATGACTAGATGTTCTTTGATAGCACAGTAAAGTGTGTTTGTGCATATTCTCTCCTTTTTTGTTCTTTTTTACAGTCACGTTATGGTATTACTTTAATATGAATACATGGATGCATTAGCTATATAATATACGTTACGTTATAATAGGCACACAAACATATTTCATCATTATTTGTTTTTAATCCATAATTTAACTCGTCACAATAATTTATTTAATATTGATTCAATTTGATGAGCTTTACAGGATTAGATCACTTTAAAATGAAAATTACCCCAAGATTTACTCACCCTCAAGCCATCCTAGGTGTATATGACTTTCTTCTTTCTGATGAACACCTTCCATATTCAACTTACGAAAAAAGCGTAACTGATGTCACTTTTTTCGTAAGTTGAATACGGAAGACGGTCTGGCGGAAGCTAGTTGTTTTACTTTATAACATGTTAAATATGGATATTTTTCTTACACAAACGCATCGCTTCTCTTCAGAACACCTTTATTAACCCCGTGGAGCCGTGTGGAGTACGTTTATGATGGATGGATGAACTTTCTTGAGCTTCATACTCATACTGCCATTATAAAGCTTGGATGCGTCAGGATATTTATTAATATAACTCCGATTGTGTTCATCTGAAAGAAGAAAGTCATATACACTTAGGATGACTTGAGGGTGAGTAAATCTTGGGATAATTTTCATTTTAAAGTGAACTAATCCTTTAAGACTTTCAACTGAATTTTGTTCTATAATTCAATTCAAATCAACAATCAATAGCCAAAAACATGCAATGGACTTGCATTTAAACCTATGGCTGCAGTTAAGCAGGTTTTCAATTTAATTGGTTACATTGTAAATGGAAAAATGTCAGACTTTCTCATCATTCTCTTTTCTGACTACAAAAAAAGTGATGATCATTAAGACATTGATTTTGACATTGAACAGCATTGCAAAAATATCAAAAGACTTCTTTTAATTTAAGAGTGTACTGAGGTGTATGAATAAAAAATAGGAGCCTTTGCATGTATTACATTATTCCTCCAAGATATACATAAGCTAATTATATAAATATACATCTCAAGTCTGTTTATGTTTTGTAGCTATTATTGGGAAGCAGTGCTTGACTGTTTGACTTTGCCTTTAGTCTAGTAGGCTATAGTATGCATATGAACAGGCAAATCAAACCAATATCTTTTCGTTATTATTTAAATGAACAATGCCATGTTATATGATGAGAATTACTCACCCTGTCTCAGCGCGTGTGACTGATGGAGTGTCTGTATGTGCGCGTGTGCCCGGAGTGTCAGGGAACTGTCCGTGGTGCTGAACCCGTCGGTAACGCCCTACATATGAAAACGAACGAGGAAAAAATAATGCAAAACCCCTGTTTTCCAGCACCCGCATTTGAATGACAGCAAGAAATAGTATTACACGCCTCCAACACGTATGTAAAGCGATCTGTTCACAATAGTGCACAATTTTCCAAACAAAATGTCTCGTGCGTGCACAAGCATCTGTTGGCTGCTTCATCAGGGTCAGATGATTATTATACTTCATCATAGTACGAGTAAAATATTACTAAGCTGTAGATGACTTAAATGTACATTTATTTTTTATCATGCATGCATGCTTAATGCAATGTATAAAAGAAACTTGCACAGACATCATATTCTTATATATCACTATACATGTTTGTATACCTGCCTGTGTTCTCATCATTCGCGTCACGTGCACTCATAGTCCAGTTTGAGCAACTAACTCGTATTCTGTTTTGCATTACATTGAGTATTCTTACATTATGAATATGAATATGTTATTACACTACTATGAAAGAACAAAAATTAGAGAATCAACCCTGATTATGATTTATGAAAAATTAAAATACCTTTTTTTCCCGATCGTAGACGCTTTCTGGTTGTTCTAAAAAACAAACACATGATGTTCACCAGGCTTTCCATCAGAACAGAGTAAATCTCACTCAGTGAGTCCCATCAGTCACTGCATGAGCAGTATGTGAGCTTTCAGGTGGAGAAAAAGAAAAAGCTGCCTGATCTTCCTCCTATAGACACCATTACTCCACATTACAGTCCAGTAGAAGGAAAAAAACACACACACTCACACTCCTTGTGCGCGTGCATTACTACAGCCGTAGTGACGATGATGTGCAATATGCGTTTAAGCTTTATGATGTCGACGTGTATAATGTATGAAAAATCCCTCTATGTTTCAGAAGATACTGCAAAATCTAACGGAAGCGCTCAATTCCTCCAGTCAGCTATTGACCTGCATTGACGTCATTGCGTCATTAGGTTTCCCCTGGAAACACTGGCGTTCTAAAAATAGTAACACATTAATTCAGCGCGCGCGACTATTTGTATCAATCCATAATGCCTTATCTGATGTGTTTTCATTTTTTGAACCCATCGGCCTGAGTAATACAGAGCTCATGCGATGATTAAGAGATTCCCCCTTCATAATTCAAGTCTCCCATTTACGCTTTTGTCATTAAAAACAATTTGTCTACGTGCAGGGTCTGCATTATACAAATACATCCTCGGTTGAGAGCATAGAAATCTATAACTGCAAAAATGACTTCAAATATATATATATATATATATATATATATATATATAGTGGGGTCCAGGAGGGGACTGAGTGAGGGTTTGCTATACTATGCTAAACTATACAATAACATAATTTGTAATGGGAAAAAATGCCAGTGTCAAAATTCTAAATTTCACATTTCCATGAGATTTAAATCTGTGTGACATCTTCATTTATTTCAATTATTAATTATCAATAAATATAAATATTTACATTATAAGTTCATGCTCTAATATTCCTTAAAATAAATTATAAAGATACAATAATAACAATATAATTCACATAAAATCATGAGATATTTTAAATGGTGCCAGTTATTGACTAAAAGAGTTCGAACTTTGTGTGCACTAACATGTCTTTTCAATCTTACACATTTGCATAAAGATAATTATACATTATATATCAGATCTTAAAGGGTTAGTTCACCCAAAAATGAAAATTCTGTCATTTATTACTCACCCTCATGTAGCTCCACACCCGTAAGACCTTTGTTTATCTTCGGAACACAAATTAAGATATTTTTGATAAAATCAGAGAGGTATATGACTCGTCCATAGACAGCAATATAATCAACACTTTCAAGGTCCAGAAAGATACTAAAAACATCGTTAAAATAGTCTACGTGACTGCAGTGGTTCAACCTTAAAGGGTTAGTTCACCCAAAAATGAAAATAATGTCATTTATTACTGACCCTCATGTCGTTCCACACCCGTAAGACCTTCATTCATCTTCGGAACACAAATTAAGATATTTTTGATTAAATCCGATGGCTCAGTGAGGCCTGCATCCCCAGCAATGACATTTCCTCTCTCAAGATCCATAAAGGTACTAAAAACATATTTAAAACAGTTTATGTGAGTTCAGTAGTTCTACCTTAATATTATAAAGTGACGAGAATATTTTTGTGCGCCAACAAACCAAAATAACGACTTTTCAACAACATAGTCATGGGCCGATGAGCTGTTTTAAATATGTTTTTAGTACCTTTATGGATCTTGAGAGAGGAAATGTCATTGCTTTGAATGCAGGCCTCACTGAGCCATCGGATTTAATCAAAAATATCTTAATTTGTGTTCCGAAGATGAATGAAGGCCTTACAGGTGTAGAACGACATGAGTGTGAGTAATAAATGACAATATTTTCATTTTTGGGTGAACTAACCCTTTAATGTTATGAAGAGCCGAGAATACTTTTTGTGTGCAAAAACAAAACAAAAATAACTTTATTTAACAATCTCTTCTCTTCTTTGTCATTTTCATACATTGTTTACGTCCAGTGCTTCCAGGTTCTACGTCAGAACGCTGACTCATTATTGGCCGGCTCCTTTATCAGCATCACACGCCTGCGTCATGCTGCTCACGTGATCAGCTTTGGTTAATACTGAGCTGGCATTCAGACGTAAACACGGAAGCCTTCACTGTGCTTACTGCGTCACCTGCGTATGGATAATGACAGGGAAGAGAAGAGATTGTTGAATAAAGTCGTTAGTTTTGTTTTGTTTTTGCGCACAAAAAGTATTCTCGTTGCTTTATAAAATTAAGGTTGAACCACTGTAGTCACGTCGACTGTTTTAACGATGTCTTTAGTACCTTTCTGGACCTTGAAAGTGTTGATTATAATGCTGTCTGGATGAGTCATATACCTCTCGGATTTCATCAAAAATGTCTGAACGAAGATCAAAGATGAATGAAGATCTTACGGGTGTGGAACAACATGAGGGTGAGTAATTAATGACAGAATTTTCATTTCTGGGTGAACTGACTGTGAATTCTAGTCTGGAGATGAATGATTAGAGGGTTAGTGCAAACAGCGCAAATTTGAGCCCTATTGAGGCCAGCAAGCCCCAAATGGCATCAAGATACATAGGTTAATGAGAAATAAGGATGATGAAAAGAAGAATCAAGTAAAACAACCAAATATTTTCCTTAATGGTTCCTCCATGGCTTTCCCTGAAAAAATGTCCAAAAAACAAAACAAAACATACTGACCTTGGCACAAAACTGAGGGTCTACAGGGGTCGTCTCAGTGATATCATATCCTGTTCTTGTCCATGACTATAAAATGGCTCCCTACGTGTTAATTAAACCAAAACAACTTTGATTTTTGCAGACAGAGGTCTTGTAAGTAACATTTTAAAATCAAATTGCTTCACTGATTGTTTTTCTCAAGAAAAAATATTATGGAAAATCATTTATACAACAATTATTTTTCAAAAATATCTCTCCTTTTAATGATAATTCTTTATTTATTATAATTTCACTGACCAATTTCTCATATTCAGGTAACAATATGCAGAGACATCCATGCAGCTACAGTAAAAATATGAATCATGTTGATTTTTCTATTTTTATTTACTTTAATCTAGTTAATATTAATTTAAAGCTTTGAATCTCTTATTAAACCATTGATCTTACTGATAGACGCGACTCCTGTGTGATGATGATGACTGTCACACTGGAGACTGAAGAGTCACGACTTAACTTCTGCTGCCATCTGCTGGCTGTCTGATGCAACTACACATAGGCTCAGTGACTAGATTTTTATAATAACTATTCAATCATCAATGGCTTCATCTTTTAGCTATCAATTAAAATGTAAAGCTTGTTTATTTGTGATACGCCAACATAGTGTAGAACAAGTATTTGTTTAGCATCAAGCACAGTGCCAAGCACATAACAGTACAGGTGAAAAATTAGGCCATTTACTGTAAACATTTAGTGTACTTCAATAACTTCATAGCCATATTATGTGAAATATGTATTAAATGAAGTATTTATCTTCTTATAAGTAACAGTTGAAATGAAACCAAATTGTAATATTGGACTAAAAATATTTTATTACACAATTATGTGGTTCAAATAAACAAGAATGGAAAATCTGGATCTGGATAAATGGGAATGCTTCATGTAGAGAATTGAGGAGCTTGGCAACTGATAGTGGCCGATCGTAGCAGTCTGGCAGGGCGAGTGTGGTTTGATGAGGGAAGTAGAAGTCCAGCACTGTATGCCAAGAATGAGTGTGTCTTGAATTTTATTCAGAGTTATTGGCAGCCACTGTAGAGACTCAAGCCGTAGTGCATCATGAGGGAATTCAGGAGGTCAAAAAAAGTCAAGCAGCAGTGTTTGGATGTGCTTGAGGCGAAATATGACAGATGCAGGTGGACCGAGGAGGAAGTTACTGTAACCTAGGCGTGAAATAACTACAGCCCGGATGAGAAACGTCTCGGGAAAGGCCTAATTTTCCTGTGGTGAAGCATGAAGCTGCAGAAGAGGGCAGTTGTTGAATTTGTGGTCCAAAAATTGATTTCTTGCTATATTTTATAGCATTTAGAGAACGTCCTAAAAGTCCTCGTAACTCTTGAGTTGCTCATAGGCTGATTTCAGTGTCTGAAAGTTGAGTGTAGTGCTGCCTGTGCATCTGCAGTGTGGCAAGAGCTCAACTGGATAAACAATATTGCAGTAATGGATCAGCTCGGTGAGTAAAGAAACAGAGATGCTGGATGAGCTGGCACAGATACTTTCAAAGAAAAACAGAAAATTGCACTCAGTTTATCTACAGGCCCACCGGGAGCTCACAATCTACGCACTGAAAATTGTAGAACACTTCAGAAAAAAAGACACCATGTTTTTTCCACCTAGTTAGAAAACTATAGAACTATAAGCTAGTGAAATGAGAGAAACACTCGTTAGGTCTTGCAAAAACAGAAATCAGGGGCAATGACCATCAAGATAATGGAATTGAAATGAAGTGAAAAAGCAAGACTGAAAAAGGGAAAAAAAAGTTTTATTAAAAGTTTAAGTTTGTAATTCAGACAGTTGTCTGTTGTAACATGCTGGTGGCTGTGTGAAGGGCATAATGAAGGAGTAGAGGGAAAAACAGACTTTAATATAATCCACAACAGCGTACACATAACGACAATAACAGACAACTGATCAAACAGAACTGAGGGTATAAATACACAGGGAACATAATCAATGATTAAACAGAACAGGTGAGCAGGACTAATTAACAAATAAGGAAACTATCTAGGAAATCAGGCAGGAAAAACAGGAACAGAACACAGAGAAAACAAAACCAAAACAGGCTACACGTGACACAAATACAGCTTTTATTAAAAAAAAAAAAAAAAAAAAAAAAAAAAAAAATTATATGCACTATTTGCAACTGATTTCATACATTTAAGCACAAGACTATATATCAAAAAGTTTTTAAGATGTTGAGAAACAAATTGAGTCCAAGACTGGGGTCAGTAAGATTTTTTTTAATGTTTTTTAAAGTCTCTTATGCTCACTAAGGCTGCATTTGTTTGAAAAAATACAGTGATGTTGTGAAATATTATTACAATTTAAAAAATTATATTTGAACATACTGTAAAATTGTATTTATTTCTGTGATGGGAAAGCTGAATTTTCAGCATCATTACTCCAGTCTTCAGTGTTACATGATCCTTCAGAAATCATTCTAATATGCTGATTTGGTGCTCAAGAAAAGTTTCTTCTTATTTGGGTTAGTTCACCCAAAATTGAAATTTCTGTCATTAATTACTCACCTTCATGTCGTTCCACACCCGTAAGACCTTCGTTCATCTTTGGAACACAAATTAAGATATTTTTGATGAAATCCGAGGGCATCTGATCCACACACAGGCAGCAATGTCATTGCACCTTTTGATGTCCAGAAAGGTAGTTGAAAACATGGTTAAAATAGTCCACGTGACTACAGTGGTTCAACCTTAATGTTATGAAGCGACAAGAATACTTTTTGTGCGCAAAAACAAAACTAAAATATTATAATATTTTTCTTTAATTAACAATTTGAACCGTTGTCATACGTAGTGAACTCAGTGCAGGCTTCCTTGTTTACATCTGAACGCCAACTCAGTATTGGCCGAAGCTCTACACGTGAGCAGCATGACGCATACATGTGATGCTGACACAGGATCCGGCCAATAATGAGCCGGCATTCGGACGTAAACAAGGAAGATTGCACTGAGTTCACTGTATGACAACGGTTCAAACTGTTGAATAAAGTTTTATTTTTGTTTTGTTTTTGCACACAAAAATATTCTCGTCACTTCATGACATTAAGGTTGAACCACTGTAGTCACGTTTAACCATGTTTTTAACTACCTTTCTGAATGTCAAAAGGTGCAATGATGTTGCTGCCTCGGATTTCATCAAAAATATCTTAATTTGTGTTCCGAAGATGAAAGAAGGTCTTGCGGGTGTGGAACGACATGAGGGTGAGTAATTAATGACAGAATTTTCATTCTTGGGTGAAAACAGTTGTGCTGCTTAATATATATATATATATATATATATATATATATACTCTTTTTTGTTGTTGTTTGTTTTTTGGTTTTTTGGTATGCAATATTCATTCCTACATTCACATAAAAAAGGATGTGTCATCTCCTGCAGTAGAAACCGGCATCCTCTCCTGAACAGTAAATCACACATACTGCAGGCAGTAGGCTGAGATGTTCTCATATACTGTTCTATCTAAGGAACATTATATATATATATACAAAAATGTATTGCACGTGTGCTTCTGTGGAAAATTTCCTCATATTTTGCTGATTTAATCAAATTTGAATGGTCATTAAAACAAATATATGGCCCCTATTCTATCAATATTAATAATAAAACATTGTTCTTTTCCCTTCAGCTTTCTGTTTCTGAGACATGATGTGCTCTACAATATATGCCAACATTCATGCTTACTGTATAACTGTAAAAAAATTATTGTTGGTTTAACTTAAAAAAGTAAGTAACCTTGTAGCTTAAAATTTTTAGTTCATTGAAACTGAAAATTACAAAGTTAATACAAAGTAAGAGATTAGTTTAATCATCAGAAACTCAATGTTATCTGAACACAGTTAGTGAATCCAAGTTGATTTGACAAAAGAAAAAAGTTGTGATAAATCATGAAAATCATTTTTTTAAAAATAATTTTTAGTGTATGGGTATTACTAAATTCCACTAACAATGCATTGACATTAATATAATACACAATAGATCTTAGAGCTTATCCTCTTAAGATCCAAGATAATAAGTGCAACTTTAAACAAACTAGGGCAAGTCAATATTAGTACTATCCGTTTCATTGTGGCTGTTTAACACAAAGTGCTGAATCTGTATGATAGCAGCCTACTGCACTTCATTAGGTGCGAGACAGACTCTAATGGCCGTCTAATGGAGGAGCTGCACTGTAACGGCCTCTGTTCACCTGCACCGGGCTCTTTGAAAGGATGCTTCATAAATCTGCTGTTTAGCCAAGCAGAGAGATCTTTCCCCTCTGCCGGCCTGGAGGGCCCATCACCACACACATAATCATAATGTGTCCACCTCTCTGCTGCTCAGAAATATGACAACCATTTGCGCAATCAAAGCGGGCTCCGCAGGGCACGAAAACACTTCACAATGTTCGAAATAAAACAGCAAAGTTTATGACACACACTGACGTTTTAATAGAAGAACCATTTTTGGTTCCTCAAAGAACTTTTGAGTGAACAGTTCTACATTTTAATAACCAAAAGAACATTTTTTTTTTCCACTATAAAGAAACTTTTGTGCAATGGAAAGGTTCAGTGGTGTTAAAGGTTCTTCATGGAACCATCATTACCGAGAACCTTTATTTTTAAGAGTGTAATGTCAAATTAACACAATGAAACTAACATGATGGAAATAAAGAGCTGAAGTTAGTCATTGCTTAGTGAGTGATTGAGAAATTTAATGTATTTTTTAACAGCACAAATTTCTGTCATTTTATCAAACAAGATGAAATATTTTAGATTGAGACAAACCAAATAATACCACAAAACATCACAGAATTCTTAAAACCCATTACTTGCTTGAGTATGTTGCTGTTGTTTTCCCACCAAAATGATGTCACTTCCTGGAGGATGATGCCATCTTGGAATTGGATTAAAATGTTATATTATATTATATTATATTATATTATATTATATATATTTTTTTATTTATAAAAAAATGTTCCAAAAAACATGGTTTGTTCAAAACATGCTGATTAGCGAAAACAACTACAATAAAATAAAGTAAAATAAAATAAAGTTATATTGTGATAAAAGAAAACATATGATTTCCATCTTTAAAACTTGTCAATATCTACACTGTAAAAAGGAATTGTTGGTTTAACTTAACAAAAGTAAGTTACTGGGTTGCCTTAAAATTTTGAGTTAATTGAAATTAAAAATTTGTGTTAATACAATGAAGGTGATTGGTCTATTCAACAGAAACTCAAAATATTATGTTATCTGAACCACATTAATTATCTAAGTTGATTTGACAAAAGAAAAAATGTTGTGATAACTAATCATGAAAATATTTTTTTTTACAGTGTACATACACACAAACAATTACTTACATGAATGTACTTTTAGCAACAATGACCCTTTAAGTTTTTATTTACAGCAATCTGTAGGCACATATGCTCTCACAATACTCTCCATATGTTTCAAAAACAGTAGACGCTTATACATTAGTCCATATTATCACACAGCTGGGAATAACGCAATATCCTGTAAGTTCAGCCCAATCTAAGTGCAAGTTGCAACCCAATCTGTTTTGTGGGCTATTAATTGGTGTTGTTTAATTTTCTCAGGTTAGCTAATAAGCAACATGCCTGATCTGTTTCTTTTCCAATCAGGCATAATTACACCGTAGAGTAAAGCGGTGCTTCATTCTCAATTAATGACTGGCCTTACATTAAGGAAGGGAAGGAAAAGGTGGGAAATTGAACTCCCAAAGCTAGCCGACTGTGAACCACAGATGTTGAATCAGCAAAAATCAACAGAAGCTGACCCACCGAAACACTTTCCCTGATCAGCGATTGTAAAACCTTTAGAGGGGAAAGGAACATATAGATTCGGGGAAATTAAAGTGAGAAAGATAGAGAGGTCAAAAATATGAAGAATTGACTTTACTGAGTTTATGATGTCAAACTGGGGGTAAAACTCTTGTGGCTGCTATATTTACAAGATTCTGCTATTAGTCATTAGATTGATCCATATGTGCATGTATGGAAATTAATTCTCAAAATATCATATTAGGCTTTAAAGCATTGAAGGCAGTTGCACTGCAAGAACGTCACTATCACAGACTGTAAAATTTACTGTAAAATTTATGGTAAAAAAACGGCAGCTGTGGTTGCCAGAACTTTACCGTAAAAAATACGGTAGCAACGTTTTAGGGGACAGCACTCTATTTTACAGTTCAAAACCATATAATTTAAAGGTGTATATTGTAATAATTACGGTTCATAACTGTTTATTTTACACACTGTAAAAAAAATTCTGTAAAATTTATGGTAAAAAAACGTAATTCATTAACTGATATAATGTTAATTTACCAACCTATTGAAGTACTAATATCTGTTTTGTACCTTTGTAATACACTGACAACCACCAATAACTGTGGTGATGAGAGTCACATGATGAATCAAAGATCATCACAAGCAGCTTTTCCACAAGCTGAGAAGGAAATATCCTAATATATAGAAGGTGCACACACTGTCATTCACACAAACACTAAACACCATCATGGTGACACACATGAAATTTTAAAAATGCAATAAACATTAATTTTACAACATTAAATGTAACATAAAACCCTAATGTACATAACTGATTAGAAAAAAAACTAAGAAGAAAGTTATTTCAATGAAAATACATCAAATGTGAAGTGTCACGCAGGGAATTGAGGGAATGTCAATTTACGGTATTTCACTGTAAATTATACAATGACTTGTTAATTTTCACTTCCAAAAACTGTAAATTTAACGGTATTTTACCGTAAAATTACATTAAATGTACCATTAGATCTATTACAGTTATTCACCGTATATAGTACAGAAACTTTCTGTAAACCAATTACCTGTTTTTCACCGTAGCATTTTTACAGCCTTTTACCACTAAAATCACGATCAAAACATAAATATATGTGACCCGTGCTGGCAAAATGAGTCGCAATGAGCAAATTTTCAGTTATTGTTATTCTCACATTCTCTATTAAAAAACCTTCAAAATGATGTGATTTGTTGAAATCCAACAAAAAATGACTGAGCTACACCTGTTTGAAGTCGATAGAGTCAGCAAAGTCAATTTTGAGAAAAAGAGTTAAAGTTTTCTGAAGGTTCCAAAACAAAATCACCTAGCAACCATACCTTAAAATCCCTGGTAATACCACCAAATTTGACACAAACCAAGTCAAAACCCACAGCCTATTAAGACCTACTGTAGACTACCACACGTATCTAATATAATGTTACACGTCAGATGTTTTCCCCCAACAGTCAACAAAACGTTCACTTAAGACATAACAGATAATGTTTGTGTGAATACTTGGCAAGACAGATTTTTTGAAGTACTGTAATTCTGTGTATTGGTGTATATCGAGATCACGCGCTGTCTGACGCATCTTTGTGCGCGCGTTTCGGATGCATCAGTCAGCGCGAGTATGATTGTTTTGTTTACTTAGGCATGAGTTTGAAAATCACATTTCATTGGTTAAGACTCATGCCATCGAGAATTCGCTATGAATATTCACAAAGTTGGAATGCTGCGCTTTACTTGTACGCCTCTCAGAAAACGTACAAGTAAATATACTTTTAGATATTTAATTGCTATTTGGAGCATTGGGATCGCTAGACGATGGCTTAATGAACTCATTTGTGTGAAAACCTCAATTTCGACCAAAATTGACATTTTTCACTTGTTTTGCCTGTAGTTCAAAATTAGCCCGTGCGCATTCTGACTCATTTTGCCAGCACGGGTCACAGAGTCTCAAATATACGTAGAATGGAATAGTATCTCACTCTTTACTAAAAACTGCAAAGTGTACATTGTACTATTCTTTTAAATTATTCCATGATAAACATTTCAAACAATAGTGGACTATGTTGTCAAAAGACCCCTTCATGTAGGTTAGCAGTTACTATTTTGGAAATTAATTTGTGTAAAAATGAATTTTTTGAGTGTAGCCTAATGCATTACTAAGTAACTAGTTACCATAATTTAATTACTTGTCCCTTGAAAAAGTAAAGTAAGGGATTACTCTTATTTTTTCTGTAATTTAATTACAGTTACTTCTGTTGTAATTGCATTAAATAGCCTACTGTAGACTGTAGAACAATTCTATAGCTACTATTGTTCAACTGGCAGAGGTAGACATGGGGTTTAGAAAATAGATAGCAATAAGTAATCTAATTACACTGTTGAAAATATAATTAGTAATTAATTACTTTTTAGAGTAACTTATCCAACACTGCACAAAACATCATATCATTTTTAAAATCCATTACTGATACATGCTTATGTACTGTATGTTGTTATGGTTTTCCCACCAAAATAATGCCACTTCCTTTAAGATGATGTCATTATGGAACTGGTTTAAAATATTATATACAGGAATATTACATCAGACAAAACAAACAGAATGTGCACAGTGTTGAAGTTGATTACCAATAAAACTTTAAAACAAAAAAAAAGACATTAATTAAAATTACTTTAAATAACAGTTCTAGTTGAGTGCATTGAATTATGGGATACATTATTCCCTACAGTGTGCTCCGTCGAATACTGCACATTATGTAGTGTTATTCCAAACATAGCCTCAGTCTTGCAAACAGTGGCGTATTATACAACATACCTGTAGAGAAAAGGAGAATATTCAATACATAGTGGACTTCGACTTTTTCCATTTCTTTAAGTGAAATTCGATGTTGAACGTTTCCTGTGTGCATTTGTGTTTGCTCATGCCATTTGTGTTTGATCTCTGCCTGCTGCGATTTGGTGAGCTTACAAACACACACATACATGCACATAGCTATATGCGGTCATCTAATGCGGGTTCATACGAGCTCCTCCTGCTTATGCATTCATGTGACTTCAGACTGTATCCAGAGGGTATTTGAGAGGTTTGGCATGCCATTAGGATTCACGCAGCCTGTTTGTGAGGGAATGTGCAGTAGATAGTGTAAAACTGTCAGCAGAATCATTTCAATGTTAATTCCCCCCAACATTCCAGATCACTCGGAGCAAACTTCCCGTCAGAGAAGAGCAGCGGGAGCCGCATTTTTGCTGCTGCATCAGAATCATAGAGAGCAGCCTGACACACACTTGATTTATAATCACACATATTGTGTGTATGTGTGTGTGTGTCTAATCCGTTGCCTCTTCTCTAGCTCGCTTGTTTTTTCCTCTCTCACTTAAGCTACAAAAACACACAAATGAATAAATTTGACCCTCTGTTTTTACTCTCCCCTATAGGCTATGCCAAAGATATTTCTCTTTCTTTTTGCTGGTGTTTTCATCTGCACATTTGATCCCTGGATGTTTAGTGCATATTGGAGTTATCCATCAAAATGTGCTCCCCTCATTTCTTTTTCAGAAGTCAGAGCTCCTTCAACTCTTTAAAAAACTTTTTATCAATGCCAGTGGGGTTTATATGACTTTTAGGACAAAAATACTGATATGATACAAAAAAAAGAAAAAAAAAAAAGAAAAAAAGCATTCTGAGGGAATTCGTAATCAGCTTGCTTTGTAGCTATTTCTGTTTACTCTATGCGACTGCCTTACTAGACCTTATAAATACACAGATTTTTCCATTTTAAATAGATTTTTGCACACTTATCTACTATTAGGTTAGTAATATACATTATTAATAGGGCTTGCTAAGCCAAGCTTAACTATACTATTACATTAAATTATTACTCATTTCATGACCAAACTCTTAACACAAAATATTAAAATATTATTTTCACCTGTTGGATGATAACAACTGATAGACCTACATTGAAGGATGAGCAAGAAGATCTAGAAATAAGAATATCATAAAGATTAGCAAAACACTTAAGCAACCACATAGCAACGCCCTGGTAACCACCCACAACAGCATAAAAACCAATATAGTACACAGCAACAAAGTATATTTACTTTGTACATTTTTCAAGTATCAGAATACTTTCTTTACTTCACTGTTATGCTCCAAAGTTTAATATTTGACTTTTTATTCCAATATGTTCCAGAAAAACCTGTTCCTCCTTAATATGAAGTAAAGAAATCGAGGCCCTCTCCATGTTGTCTGATTCCTGAATGAATCATTCAGTCGATTCTTTTCAATGAATCAGTTCACAAATCGATTCATAAATCGCATTGAATGAATTTGACTGTTCCGATTGCAGCACTCACCGATTCATTGATCGACTCAGAGTGAAGTCAATGAATTTCTCCATCTCAAAATAAGAACGAACATGTTACTTTTGATACAGTATGATACTTTGGTACTTACATAGCTAAAAAAATTATACTTATACTGGAGTAATATTTTATCATAATAACTGTACTTAATATCAACTGCTGCATCCGAAATCGCATACTGTATTGTAGGTACTACATTTGGTTTGAAACTACTTTTTGCCCATTAAAAAAGTCTGAATGTGTGTAGTATGAATGAAATACGGACGTACTACATTCGCCATGTTGTCATTGTCATGTGACATATGACATCAGTTGGTTGCTCCCTGGTTTTCACGGTGCATTGTGGGACTTTTTAGGGAGCGAAAGTTTCAGTGCACTAAAAGGATTTTGCGATTGAGACAGTTCTTAAAATGGCTGACTCCCTGATCAGTGCCCTGACTACGCACCCAGTGTCGTCAGAATCTCGCACCTACTGTCACCTACTGTTTTATGAATATTATGAATTTGGACACACTACTCAGCTCATATACCCACTATATTGTATGGAAGTAGGTATATTCGGACAGAGCGAATGAATTATGTATTTCATCCACCACTAATGAAAACAATATAGTACATGAATCAATATAGTTCAAACTAATAAAAGTTTAAGGCAAGCTTTAAGATTTTATTGCGATTGGCTGTTTACCTCTCTAGGTCCATAAGTGGATTTGTGCGTGCAAGTATATGGGTTAATATAGTATATGCGTGTGTGTTTGTGTGTGTGTGTGCGTAATGGGAATGATTCCTCACTAGAGTACTACAGTTTGATATAACCCACTTACTCTGAACAGACAGACATGATTTACTGACCATAAAGAGACATGCTGAGTCATATTCTGAACATACACACACACACACACAAATGAGAGAGGGAGAGAGAAGAGGGTAGAGCGAAAAAAAAAAACATGCAGTTGCAAGTTCTGTCCTGTGAGGGGCAGCAGAGATACAGAAGCGCGAACAATCACCTCTCTGTATTAATAGTCCCCAGTCAAAAGCACTGCACAGAAACATACATGAAGTGTTAAAACAAAACAAGACACTATAATGATGGAAAATCCCTCATGGAGGTCGAGAAAAGGTCATAGAAATTCTTCGACTTCAGACAGAATGTCCTGAGGCCCATTTGCCTTAAGTCTTGATGAAAAATTCTCACTATGAAGCCCTTATCGCTCTCACATTAATAAATATCCAACTGGAATGAAAGTTAATGGAATAATGTAAAGAGATAATGTTGAATTCTCCTGCCCCGTGACCCCTCGGCATTTCATCAAAGAACTCAGGCAAAAGTGCTTCTTTCATCCCGAGCTTTAATAAAACGGAACGCCTGGGAAAAAAACCCCACAGACGTGTGTGTAACTGATTAATAGCCAGTTTGGTGTTAGCCTGGGGAATCTGAACAGGTTCATATCAAAGAAACCTATTTTATTGGATGGGATAAAAATAGAGGCACATTCTGATTCCAGATACTTTGAGCATTTTATTTCAAAAGGATTTCAACAGGATTTTAGCATAAAGCGAAGATCATTTCAGAGGGTGTTAAACAATAGCTGAATGTTGTTTTTATTACAGTACAAATGTATTTTACTATCCTTATTTAGAATGACTGACAACCCATCATTCAAACAGTTGGCGAACAATATAATTAGACTCTTCACGAGTAAAGTACAATCTGTGTCCTTCAAACCCAGTCTAATTTGAGCTTGGCTCTAAGACCCTGTCCATGGTGCTGAACTACACAAAGGCTGGAGACTGATTAATGGACTATCAGCTGCAGCCACAGACAGTGGAGGCATTTATATAAATATTTCCTTTACCTTAATTCCCTTAATTAATGATATGGGGAAATGTGTTGGTTGAGCCTAGCCATGGTCATATATTAGAAAGGATTGGTTGGTTTTTGACAGTCTTGTTGCCCAGGCGTTTATGGGCCAGTTCTCTCTCAGCTGCAGGTGACTCATCTTGCACATTATTAATGACTGACCCGGAGGGATGAACCACTGTCCATGATACGAGAGGGAGAGGATCGCACCACTTGCTTCTAGTAAAGGGGCGTAAATGTGATCAGTTCAACCTACAGGTACAGTAGAGAAAATCAAGTATAGCATGGGGGTCATTCATGGCACTGCAAACACAGCTGAAAGTGGTAAACAATCTACCCCCCAAAAACAAATGGTACAGTTAAAATATATGCATCTATTTTAATTCTGACATTCAACAAAACCAAAAATAAGAAACACTTTCAAGAGTACATTTAAAATGCACCATGCTGGACAACCCAGAGACAATATTTCATTGCTCAGTGTTGTTCTTTCTTAGGTGACTTATTCATATTCTTAGTTATGTTTCATTTAAGTATTAAGTATTAGGTCTCAGATGTTTTTAAAATCACTTCAATGATTCTAAAATTCCTTAGAAAGAAATAAAAGTAGCCACAACTGTTGACATACCGTAATAATATCTTTAGTTTTAATTTTAATTTCATTGTTGTGCAGGAGCAGATGAATTATTAAAGTATTTTTTATTATTATTATTGATATTACTGTATTATTGATAGAAACATTTTTAATTATTAAAATTAATATTAATATTTATTATTGTTAATGTTATAATAATAATACTAATCTGTGTGGTTTTTTTTTTTTTTTTTTTGACAGGATTTTAGTAATAATAATATTATTATTATCATTTATACAACAGTTCTTTCTGGTTCTCGAATCTGATTGGCTGATAGCCGTGCGATATTCTAGCGATAACAGCACTCCTACCTTTTCCCTGTTTGTATCACTCCGCTTGAAGTGACTGTCATGGCGGCTGAGCAAATCCACCATATTTTTTACAAATACTACACTTGTTGTACAATGAACTGTAGTTTTAAGAGTTTTTTAAGGCAAGAATGTAGTTGTTTAGACGTGAAATATGTGACTCATATTCAAACATAGTGCCTATTTTACAGTTTGTTTAGTCGTTTTCGGAGATGCGAGCTCCAGGCTGTCAGCGGCCATTCAGTGCTCGTGTACCCGCCAAGAACAGCTTCATCTCGGCCAGTGCTTCGGGGATTTGGCTCTTATAGTGGTTAAACATGAGATATAATTAATTTTGGATACATAAAATGGGCAATCTTTGGTCTTATTAATCTATTACTTGTTCCTTAGCAAACAAATTGGGCTTTGTTAAATGTAATAATTTAATATTAAGGCGATATTTGACTTACGTCCTGTAGAGCACTGCTTTTGTATGTTTGACTGAATTGTACAATTGTGTTTATTTCCTATTGTCATTTATAATAGCTATTGTTGTTGATTTAAATATTGTTGTTCAATAAATATTATTTTATATTAATAATATGTTGTATTTGGTATTGAGAAAGGGTCCATTAGTGCGTAATATGGATTGAGTGAAAGTTACATTAATACGCCATTAGATGGCGGCAAACATTACAAGTGAGTCAGTCGCAAGAGACTTTTAAATTTAAAGGGACTTTTGTAAACAAAGGACATTGTTTTAGCACTGTATGTTATGGAAATTCCCTTAGCTGTAAAAAGGACAAAATACAAACTGTTGTATAAATGCAATATCACACTTGTAGCCGTGCGATATGGCTGTATATCAGCACGCTGTGATTATCACAGCCGTGCTGATATACAGCCATATCGCATGACTACGAGTTTGATATTGCTCATATAAATAATAACAATACCATAAATACCAAAATACCATAATAATAATAATAATAATAATAATAAACAATATTATTAAACAGCAATTAATGAATACATTAGTTACATTAATGAATGAAAATTCAATTTTTAAAGCAACAGTTTTATTGCTATTATTACAAGTATAATCATCATCATAGTTAATAATAATAATAATTATTATTATTAAAGCTGTCACTTTAAATGATTTTAATAATTTTTATACATTATTTTCTACATTATTATTATTAAACATCTCATCTTTTATTTTATTTTATTTTATTTGTCCAGGATCTCGGTTATTAATGAATATGTATGTCAATTACATTTAGGAACAAAAACACAGTTTTAAAGTAACTGTGGCTATAGAATATCCCCATTTTAACCAACAGCCCCATTACTTCCTTTTTAAACCAACAGAGACACCGTGACAAAAATACAATCTAATTCACATGTGAATAATAGATAGACAACACGGAAGAAATGAATTATACACTTATAATATCTCAAGCAAGGTGAATGGGAGATGTAATCAGAAGACACCATAATTAAAAGCATTTCATTCTCTGAGGGAACGCTGTTGCTCTCCACCCACCAGTTGAGCTAAATCAGGTTTTCCTCTGCTGTGAATGTAATAAAACATCCTCACGGGGAGCGGCGGCCATGTTCAGGTGGGCTCTCCGCAGGGATATGGGACAGAGTTTAGCAGCTTGTTAGAGGCACGAGGGAGCCGGGGTGGTTGACAACGCAGCGGGAAAGTTACACAGGGAGGCGGCGCTAAATAGTGACTGGCTGAGCTGTTTTCCCATCATCCACCACTGCATCCCACCCTGAGCATGTCTCAGGAGAAGACGAAATGAGACACCGAGACAGAAGCAGAATTAGAGAAAACGACGGATGGGAAGGAGAGTTTCCCAGCTGGAGTATTAATTGTAAGGCTGGCAGATGGAATTAAGGTGTCGCTGATTGAGTCTTGGGGATTTTTCAGTCCCTCTGAAATTCTTTGTTCCGGGATGCCTGAAATGCTCCACTTCTGTTAATCTCTTCTTACTAACCATAATGCATCACAAGGAATCTGCAATGTCAGAATACATTAAAACAGAGGCTGATCTTTAGAAAGATTAGTGACCTTGATATATGCAAAAAAATCAAGAATATTAATCTCTATAAACAGGTTCTCAAGGTCATACAATGATTCATTTCAATCAAAGTTTCCTAACGTTTCACAGGTAACAAATAAATAAACAATGTTGCCCCTTAGTGTTTGATTAAAATGTCAGACTTTTATGAATCGCTGCCATCACCACTTCCCTTGAGGTGTGTGGCTCTAAATGATTTTGTGTGTGTGGGGTGAGGTGAGGTGGTGGGGGTATATTACATAACGGGGTGTGATGGAGAGGAATATTAGCTTCATTTTTTCTCGCCGTTTTCCCGTCTCGCAGGTCATAAGCAGCTTATGTCACTCTCACGTCATGTGAGGCCACATGCAGTCAATATAAATATGGCTAATATTCAGCATCTGAGAATATTGCAGCCCATGGGAGTCCAAAGCCTTGAACACAGCGGGAGGCGAC
>CM077458.1:16791103-16793603 GCA_039654765.1 Mylopharyngodon piceus | reverse complement strand
CACTCTGCATGTTTGCAAAGGATGAGAATGACTAAAAGAGAAACTGTGTGAACCTCAGTGTTAAGCTAGTCAATGAAATTACTGATGACAGGTCAGGTTGTTTTATTTTTGATTCAGAGTGAAATGAACTAAAATGAATGAATATGGCATGACAAAACATTGACTAAATTGAAAGGACATATTTTGTCAATCATGAAAACATGCAAAATTCACACTGTACACTGAAAAAAAAAATTGAGGTAGAAACAATTTTCACTATTAATTACAAAGAAATGGTAAATAACACATTGGGCCCTATTTTAATGATCTAAGCGCATGGTCTGAAATGCATGGCGCAGGTGCACTTAGGGCCTGTCCGAATCCTCTTTTGCTAGTTTAACGGTGGAAAAATGATCCAAAAGGGTTGTATCTAGTCTCTTAATGACTCATGGGTGTGTTTTGGGCGTAATGTGCAATAAACCAATCAGAGTGTCATCTCCCATTCCCTTTAAAAGCCAGTTGCGCTTGCACCATGGTGGATTCGCTATTTACATGGCGGAATTTGCAAGCGGAAAGACTGAACGCTTCTCCAGAGAGGAATCCTTTTATTTTCAAAAATGTTTGTGTGCTACTGCACGTCCCTGTGTGTGTAACAAGCAGTGTTGGGCTCATTACTCAAAAAATGTAATTTATTACTTGTTACTAGTTACTCCTTTCAAAAGTAATAATATTACTTTCCTTATTACTTTCTGGCAACAGTAATTAGTTACACTACTAGTTATATTACGTTTCCTTCACGCCCCACAGAAGTTGTAATTGTGTATCTTCCCCATAAAATTCTTCTAAAATGTTACTAACAACATATTTCTGCCTCATTATTTGACCAAAATCCACATTGGATCACAGTCAGAAGTTATTATTACAAACACTCAATGGTGATTGATAGTGACTTTTAATTAAAAGTGTTGTATTAATCTCATTAATTGTCATGTGTAGCTTAAGGTTAATTGTAGATAGAATTTCTATGTTACCCATATCCGATTATATGTCATGATGTATTTTATCAAAATAAATCACATAAGTTCTAAGAAAAGGTTTTGTTTTCCAAAAAGATTTTTAATTATAGTAATATAATTTATTTTGGGATCAGAGGGATGTGGATGGGCAAGCCATGTAATACCAGAGTAAAGTAATGCCACAACTTACACAACGGTGTTCAGATCATCTTTTCTCCTGACAAAATGTAATGGCTATATTTCCATTCCCTGAATGTAAGCTTTTCCATATTCCAAGCTTGCTTGCTGCACTGGTGAATTCGTGCGCCTGTGCGAGTCGTGAAAATTATGAAAATAAATCTAGGAATTATTGGATTGTTGGATTTCAAATCAGTAGGGATTGAGGCATCAAAAGTAACTAAGTAACGAGCTGGTCTATGGATGGTAACTGTAATATTATTACTGAAATCTTATTAGTTACACTATAGTTACTGCAAAAAGTAATATTATTTCTGTAACTAGTTACTGCCCAACACTGGTAACAAGCAGAGTGTATGTGTGTTGTGCACCCGTCTATAGGCGCATATTACTAACGCGCCCTTTAAATAACAAAATTACAACAAAATACTGCGCCATTGACTTTATCACGTATAGTTTTGGTTTTATGTTGGGCGTCGGAAGCCGCCCGTAGAGAGGGGGATTCTGTCACGTATAGTTTTGGTTTTGTTCATGTTTCATGTCTCTTATTTTGTATATATAGTCATTGTAATGTTTCTTTGCTATGTTTAGCAAAGAAACATGGCTAGGTTTGCCATGTGCTCACTTGCCATGTGTCTCCCTTGTTTATGTTCTAGTCATGTCTCATTAGGTGTGTTCGACATTGACAGCGGCTGGATGTAACCGATCGGCGAGAGTAGCCGCGTGCAGGCGTGGAGGAGCTGAAAACGGAGACGTGAAGTCGGACACTTTCTGCTTCCCGTAGTGACCTCGTGCTGCGTTTGCATACTTTATCACAGCTGAAGTGAAATAAATGCAATATTTGACTAATACACCGATGTTTCAGAGACATTTTCATTCAATACTTTATGTACTGCTTACAGCTTCTGTTTTTACAAGAATAAAGTTCAATATAAGCATATACTATATAAAAACTAATGTAGTGGGGTCTAAGTTTTTTATCAGTTTTATTTTGATAAACATAACACAATATAACAACGCGACTACATGAAAAGAGCTTTAACTGTTATAAAAATACAGATTTGTGAGAATTAGTGGAACTGAAGGCGTGAAAATAAACAAGAAACACACGTGATCGTTGTCATGCGGTGAATCCGGCCAATCGTGGAACAGCTGTGTCGTCATCAGCGCTCGTGCAGCTCCTTTTGAGAAGCTGCGCTGGCTAACTCAGGCGGCTGATCTCGAATCGCTCTCGCAGTACTTTAATGCCACACGTCACAGTCACGTGGCGTCGGCGCTGTCTCAAGTTGGACAAAATTTCTCACCGGCATGCACTGCTTCAAGTCAGC